>JAOTRH010204986.1:0-11102 GCA_034768845.1 Heliamphora exappendiculata | reverse complement strand
AGTGGGGAAGAGATAAAGAGAGTAAAGAAGCGGATCTTGCCTGCTATTAAAACAAGGATTGGTGACTAAAGTTTTGGAATTTGATCTGTGTATGTGTGTGTGTGTGTGTATATATACACACACACACACTTATAATACATATTTAAATCTCTGATGTATGGAATTTATCTAAGGACAATATTCAGCCATTACCTATGGAAGAAAGCGACATGGGCACATGGGTTATACAAACAAAAGGCATGGGTGACGCAGCAATAGAGATCAATGTTTGTAGTACAAAACCAGTCAGAAGAGAACAGTCATTGTTGAGGGTTACAACAACATCGGTGCAACTGCTTATTGTGGGCCAAAGTTTTTCCAACTCCAACTCGAACCAACCCTTGAACTGCCCCTATCTTGATTGACTGTTCTAGTATGGTCAGGGATGAGCATGGCCTTGTCATATGTGTTTTGCCATTCAAATAATTATGCGGTGGAGATTTTATCTATTGGATGGCGTGCCTAAATTGTTAGATGTTTTACATGTGCAGCTAAACATCCGTGGCCTTTCAACGATCAGGTTATTATATATGTTCGCAAACTGGGACCAGGAGTATTGGTTGGACAAGCCTGGCAAGAAGGAGAAGCATTAGAAAAACAGCCGCAAAAGTTATGTGGTGAGATCTTAATGGTGAAAGATTATACTGATTTTCGTGAAAATGCATGAAAGAAACAAACTTTTTTCTTTTTGGCTGCTAAGTTGGTTCATTCAGAGCATTGAAGAAAAGCTTATTCCTGTCCCAAAAGATCGTTCTGGCTTGTCTATAATCTTTATGCGTTTTTTTAGTATTGGCTGTCTGATGATTTTCCTTCCTGTGTGTGTGCCTATGTGCGTGTATGTGTGCATGCACGTGTGTGTACATTAGTTTAAATAGGGAAAGCAAGTAGTTCCTGGTGACGAGCTTGTTATATAAAAACAAGAGTTGTCTATGATTTCGTTAAGATTACAAGTTTTGTATGAGCAACATGCTATTAAGTATTTTGATTAAAGTTCTTTTATCTCTAAAAAGTGGAATAGAATAACATTTTGGTCATGGATAGATATTTATCCAGGTTCGGGTGCTGGCATAAATAGTGACACAATTGCCGCTACGGCTCGGGTGGCTGCCTTAATAATATATTGCTCAGGAGTTGGGTTGTGTTAGCCGCGAGGGCAAGCATAGATAATAAACTTTTGGCTGCAATTTTGGCTAGTAAGTTAGCTCTATTTGGCATACTTAAAAAGCAGTTTTTTTTTATTAACGAAAGGAGAAATATCATATTTTAAGCTATGTTTTTTTTAAAGGTAGTTATTTGTTTTTTTTAAATTTTTTTTTATATACATCCCAAGTATTTTTTTTAAATAAAATGACTAATACTATGGGTTAAAAAGTTAACTCACTCTAAAAAAAAGTTGTGTTATTTTCTCAAACACTATAATTTTAAAATAGAAAATAAGTGTATAGTATACATTTAAACAGAAAGTAAAATAAGTAAAATCTATTCTAAATAATTAAAAAAATAGTTCTTTTTTTTTTCTATAAAAGTTAAACTTTTTAAAAATTGTGTATTTTAGATGTTCCAAAATGAGTTTGGTTTGGCAAGAGTTATAGAGAGACTAGTAAAAAAAAAAACCAAAAGATTCATTGAAAAAGAGGGGAGTTAGATGAGGAGTGTGTGTGTTTTGCCTTCAGGGATTAGCTGTTGTATTTTTAAGAGTTTTTTTTTTAAATGTATTTGTATGGTTAAATTTTTTCTATTATTTAAAACTCGTCAAATTTATATTTTGTACAAAAAATAAATAAATAAATAAAATTTATCCAACATTTATAGTTATGAGATCAAAAATTATTTATTTAATTATTTTTTTTAATTTTATTTACGGTTTATTTATTTATAAGTAAATATGATCTAGTTATACAACTATAAATATTAAATTAATTTTATTTTAAATATAAATAATAAACTAGCAACCTTTATATAATAAACAAATCACTCACCTGCCGGAGGGGGAAAGGGTCCCTACTGGGGTATGTGAGTGTTTTTTAGATTTTAATTATAAATTTATAATTTAATTAAAATTATTTATTATTTTATATTTAATAATTAATTAATTTATATAAAAATTCAAATCAATCTGGCATCATAAATCAAATTATCAGTACACATTTATTTTATATTTTATTCTTAAAATTTAATTAATGAAAACAAATATGCTGTTGTTTTGCTTTAATTTTTACAAAAATTACTTACATCACAAATTTAAAATAATAAACAATTCTAATTAAATTATAAAATTTTAATTAAAATCTAAAAATGACTCATGGCACCTTGCTTTGACTTGGGTTACAGTAGAACCCTTTGCCGGTCCGGGAAGGGAATTTGGGAGTGGGGGTGATTTACGGAGAAAAATGCCCTCATTTGCTGATTGCTGAAAGTAGTTAATTTGATCTGAATTTTTCCAAAAAATGGTAAAACTTGGAAAATGTGGATGCACATTACCCGCCGTTCATATCTTCAATCAATCAAATGCAGTAAAAATAAGAGCACCCAAAGGAAAACGCAAAATTAGATCCCAAAAAGAGTTTATGAAACAAAAATCAAGCATCGGGACGAATGACTGTGGGCACCAAGATACCCAGGCCCAAATTCAGTTTCTTCCGAGTTCTCTCCATGCCCTCGCTTGCACTCGAAGTGAAACACAGTGAACACCATAAAAGTGAAGGAGTTCGCGAGGCAGAAAAGAACCGTCGCGATGGAGATGAAAGGGAATCGAGTCAGGGCCCCAATCTCGTCGTCATCGTCCGTTGTCGTTACGTAGAACAGAACGTAGATTGGAATGCTCACCGCCGATAAAATCAACATCAGGAAAAACCCTTGAATCCTTCTCCCTTGGTGGACGAGCCTTCGCGCCTTTCCAATCGCCTTTGCCCCCGAACAATCGTTTTCCACAATCGAAATCACAAGCCCTAGAATCCAAACACAGGCCAAGTAAAGATAAAACGAGACAGCCAGAATCCCTACTATCCAACCGCACAAATTGGAAGCATCTCCGGCACCGATTAGCGCCGTCAGTTGGAGCGAACCGAGACAGAGGAAAACGTAAACGATTGTTAGAAGGAAGATGTGAATCCATGTAATTGCAGGTTTCTTCCATGTCGATCCGATCCATAACGCTAACTCGTTTAGAGTCGTGGATTTGCCGATGTAAGTTAGGGCTGAGGAGTAAATGGTTACCGAGATTCCAAAGAGGGAAACGACACAGAACGAGAGGAATAAGGGGATTTCGATTCCGACGAGAGCTCCGACGTCTTTTGGATGTAATGAGGAGGTTTCGTAGGCGTCTTCAACCTTTTGGATCAACGGTCCGGCGACGTGGTAATGGAGGAGAACGAGGAGAGAGATGGGGGAAAGGAGGAGGAAAAAGGCTTGGAGCATGAGCTTTTCGTTCTTGGCCGGGAGTTTCATCGCTGCTCTCAAGATTCCGGTGGTTGTCTTCGCCGGGAGTGGAGTAATGGCACAAGGTGAAAATCCTGCTTCAGCCATGGCTTTAATATTTTTCTTTCTTGTGCAAAGAGATCAGAGAGAACTGGCTATGGGAGTTGGGACACTTGAAAGATGGCGATTTAGAAAAACCTCAACGCCAAGGGAAAATCTTCTGATAAAAAGCTATTGTGGAAGAAGGTAATAGCTATTTCAAAAGAAACCTCACCGGTGGCCGGGAAAATGGCTTATTTATTTATTTGTTTATTATGAAATAAATAAAAATAAAAATAAATAAATTTATTTGGCTATTTTAACTTTTAAGTGATTTATTTATTTATTTTTGTTTATTTAATTTATTTTTGTTTATTTTTTTAAATAAACAATAATGTTTGGCTTAAATCTTGCTTAAAAATTATTTATTTAGTTTATTGACTTAAATTTTATTTATTTGGCCAACTAAATAAAATTGATTATTTAACTGTTTATAAGCCAAATAAGCTAATAAGCAAGTTATCCAAACGGGGCTATAGTGTTAATTTGGCGATCTAGTTTTAAGGTAATTTTTTGGTTTTAAACTACTTTAACTAAAAAAATTAAAAAATTAAAAAATTTGTTTGATTGAGAAAATAATAATTTTTAAGCAATTAAAAAAATTAAATAAATTCAATATGAAATTTCATGACTGCCCTTCAATCTAAATAAGTTGGGATATAATTATTTAATTAGAATTTATAAAATTATATATGTAGAAGGATAAAATTTAATATTGTTATGAAAAAAGTCAAAAAACTTAAAAATAAATAGACTAAAAATTAAAAATTAAAAAATAAAATTTTATAACTTTTTGTATTTTAAGCTAAAAGCTAAAATATCAACTTAAAATTGGTAGCCAAACAAAGGCATAGTAAGTTTTTCGACGCAAGCAAAACTAATTATAAAAAATCATATCAACTATTCATATGCATTTATATATATAAAAAGTTAATTACAAAAAATAATTTTAGCTATTTATATGCACATAAACTTTATACTGCAAATTTTACATGTATTTGAATAGTTGAAATTATTTACGTGATATTTGATGTTGTTAAAATTAATAGTATATAAATTATATTTTTTAATAAAAATTATGAGTATTTAGTAAAAATTATAATTTAAAATTAAAATAAAAAAATAGTTATAACTTGTAATATAAGTTGTTAATATTTTAAAAAAAATTATAACTTATAATTAAAATTAGTAATAAAAAATTAAAAATTACCAATAGTAATTTTGTCAAACGCCTTCTAAGCATAAAAAAATAGACATTTTTAAATTCTATGGATAGTGTAATTTGGTGAGGGTGGAAAATTTTTGACAATAGAAAATAGTAATATTAATTTAATAATAGTTTAATGTTTACCCTAATTTGCAATTAATGTAAAAACACTTTTTGGGTTAATGAAAGCAAATCAACAAATGGCTTTGATTCTTCTCCAAGGAGAAGTGATGGGCCAAAAAGGTGTACCTAACCTAAGAGCATCTGCCCCAACAACTAACTAAATTAGTTAATTAAAATCTAAAGAAGTTATTTTAGATAGTGACTTTTTATTTAATATTTTAACAGTGTTAGTTATTTTAGTTCTTTATTCTTTAAAATTTCATTTTTATTGTTTTATTTTTATTTTAATATTTAAAAAATAATTATGATTTTGTTTGCTAACTCGGTTTAAAATTTGTCCTTTTCATTTAAAATTACTTTAAGTAAAAAAAAAGATCTAGAAACTAATTTGGTAAGATTTCTAGGTGATCTAAAAGTTTAAATTTTATTTAGTTTAAAATGGCTTAAGCAAAATAAATATTATTAGAAAGATATCTAATTAATAAAAATAATTAAAAGCCTTAATCAAAATAAATACTGTGGTAAAAGCTAAAATCGTGCTTTTTTTTTTTGTGAATTATGCTATAAATTAGCTAAAATAGTGGCTTTAGTTAGTCTTCTAAAGATGTATTAAGCTATTAAAGAATGAACCTAGCTACCTTGGGAGTCTTGACTTTTCTTTAAGAAACATGCTTATTGGGGGCTATGATGTGAATAACAGGTAAGAAAATACATATATATTTGTATAAAATATGTTCATATATGTAAAAGTGCTGAAATTTATATTTTAAAGTTTATTAATATTAATTTCTTTATCTATACTAACTATATAAAAGGGGTGCATTTATTTGGTGTGATAAAGCTGTGCAATTTTTTGTATGCCAAAAATGCCTTTAGGTATTTTTTAATATCAAAATAATTTTATTTGGTTTTATTCATTAAACTTTTCACCTATTACCTAATTTAAAAATTATAACTGCTCATAATTTTAAAATTAAATTATTTTATTATTTATTTTAATTTTTAAATACACTTACATACATATGCATGTGTCCACAACTATTTTATATCATTATACTATTAGACGATTAGTATGACTCTATCTTTAATTCTTAAAGAAGGGAAATAATCCAACTTCTTTCTTAGTATTTTCTATTTTAGATCCATCTTGATGATGAACTGGGAGTTAGTGCTGGGCAGCTTAAAAAATTTTAATTTTTGAGTATATTTTTATACTTAAATTAGTTTATTATGTAGTAATAATCAATTTTTTACTCAAATAAAAAATAAAGTAAATTTGATATTTATAACTAAATGATTAAATAACATTGTCTAATTTTTTTTTAAAAAAATTATACTTATAATTCATATATTTGTAAACAAATATTATCTAATTACTTAATTATAGATATTATTAAATCAATTTTATTTTTTATATGAGTAAGAAATTATAATTATTTATTTATCAAAATTATTGCATAGCATCTTATTGCACATATATTCGGCTGCATACCATCTTATAAGTAGGTGTTTATTGCCTGTTTAAATTCAATTAATATTTTATTTCATGAGTTAGGCTTAGCCCGTGTTTGGTATTTTAAAAAATTGGTTTATTTACAAAAATGCAATTAAGCTAGGTTATTTGGCATATTTAAAAACTCTTTTTTTTTTGAATTTTTTTAATATATATATATATTCTAAACACACTAATTTATTTTGGGATGACTAAATGCCCTCAATTAAAACATCAACTCTTATTTTAAAAATAAAAAAATCTTATCATTATTCCAAATACTATACTTTAAAAATAAAAAATAAAAATATATTAGACATTTTATCAAAAAAATTAAAAAGGAAAAAATTATCCTAAAAAATTATCTTAGAAAATTTATTCTTTTTTCTCTTTTTTTTCCCCCTAAAATAAGCTAAAACTAATAAAAGCAAATTCTTTAGACATCCCGAACAGGGGTTTAAAATTTTAGTTTATTTGGTTCAAAAGTTTAAATAACGTTTTTATTAATTTTTTGTTGTGCAAAGTGAGTTTTTTTTTTTGGGTTAAACTTAAAATTAACTTCCAAACAAAATATAATGAATTGTTTGACCCTAATGACTTTTCTCTTTCTTGACTTGATTTTGTCCCCCCAACAAAATAAAAGTCATTTGATTGAGACAATGTGCAGTACCTACAAGTTGCACATAAGTCATTTGATTGAAACAATGTACACTTAGAGATAGATATTAAATATTAAACATGATAGAAGAGATATGTTGGATGATATTAAATATAATATGATAGATAAGTAATATGTGGGTCATACATAATTTATAATTACCAAATAATTACCAAATAGCACGATCGAATATTAAAATAAATAATATAAAATTTTATTGTGTTCAATTGCATTTTTATTGACTAAATAAAATTATAAATAAATAAGAACATACAACATTTATTCAAATTAACTAAAAAGACCATAATAGCTTGTGTTTAGTAAATTCATATTCGTTCAATGTAATTTAAGTATAAAATTTTTCGAGCAAAATTATAAATAAAGTATAGCCAATAGTAGTTATTTTGTAAATTTTTTTATGAATTCAAAAAAGTTTTAAAAAATGAGTGAGTTTTGGGATCACAACTTTCACAAAAATAATTTTTGCATTATATCTAAGTAGATATATTGTGTTGTATTAATCATAAGATGAATTTTACAAAAGGTAATAAATAGTATATAATATTAAATAGTATATAATATTCAATTTCTTTTTAATTTTTTGAAAGTTCATATTTAATTGAACTCCAAATTTAAAGATAAACTTATAAAAGAGAGTTAATCACGAGATGGATAGTGGAGATTTATATTTTTTAAAATAAAATTAAAAATAATTAATAAATTAATTTTAATTATTTTAAAATACCAATATGTTAAAGGTAAATGGTAGCATGAATCATGAAATAGATTAGCCTATAAAATTATTTTAAATGCTTTTTAAATAAAAACAAAAAAAAATGATGATAGTGTTCTATTATAAATTATGATAGTGCCGTGTATAGACACTATCATCGTTTTTTTTAGATTATTTGTATATTTTAATAATTTTTTTAAAACCTTATATTACTATGAATAACTTATATTAAAAAACACTAAATGGAAAAAAAGAAATGTAATACACTAATAATTATTCTAAGTATTCAATTTTTTTAAAAAAATTGGCAAAATTCTCCCTATTTTTTTGAATAATCCCATGGTTTGATCGTTGACAAAATAACCTATAATAAAAGCAAACAACACAATATACACAGACTTAGTCTGGATCCCAACAATAAATTAAAAATAAAAACTAATCAAAACTTAGTGTTGGAGATTTTCAATTTCAGAAACTAATATAGACTAAATCAACATCTATACAACATTTTATACCTTTAGTCTTGGTTTAAAGAAGAGATATTAGATTGGAATGAAAGAATAATAGCCTTCCTTCTCAAACACCGCCAATCTAAACATGCCTTCTAAAACACTTCTTTTAAACAATAATCTGACAGTTGAAATTCTTAAAAATTTCTTAGAACTTTTACACATTAAAAAGCAATATAAATAGTAAAAATATATATTAGCTTATTAAAAAAGAACACTACAAATGTGTATTTGAGCATTGAAATGGTACGGGCAAGTTTATTACATTTTAACAAATTTAGAGAACACTACCAAAGTCAACAACAATGTTAAAGGCCAAAATATAAAACCCAAATGATCTAATAGAAAAGTTATACAAATATAAGTCATATAAACCCCTTTAAACTTTTTTCAAGATAGAAAGTTCACTTCTTTTTTGCTTATTCAATTGGTATGAACTTCTCCTGTCATTTACCACAACCAGTGGATGATGAATAACTAAAGAACTAATTTTAAAAAAGGAAAAAAAACGATTAAGTTATGTACAAATACATTGCATTAGTATAAAGAAAAAATCTTTGTCTAACAACCTCCAAATGCATTCGATCAAAGAAATCCTTTGAATGCATCACCAGTTTATTTCTTAGCAAACACATTAATAATAAGTGACATATATCTATAAACAAATGGTACTTTATGTGTCTGTTGTTCTATGGTGATCCAACAAAATAGACTAAAATAAAATACCATCTAAATGAATATGAGAGCATAAAAAATATATGATTACGAACCATAATTGACTATTAATTATTGCTTATAAGAATCTCAACTACAATCGTCTCCGATATCAAATTGGTAAAGTTTTTATTCTCTATTTTATTTTCAATCATTTTATAGCAGAATTACATAAAGTAATAGGATTAGAATTGAATCACAAATACAACGATATCTAATAAACAAATATGCAGTTATCTGAGACCAAAAATAACAAATCATAACCAAATTTTTAGTAAAGTAAACAGAAACTCCCACAAAAAGAAAGCAATGGACTTCAAAATTAAATTCAAAACCTTTAAAAATTAAATTAAAATTTAAATAAATAAAATGGATATAGGCATGCCAGATAATAACATGCAATAATAACAACCAATAATAGAGATAACATAAGCAATCTAATGACTGATATTATTCTACGACAATAATAATAAGAATGGCAAGTTAAAAATTTTTAAAATACAATTTTGCACATGTAAGTTAGCAATTTTTAACTAATGTCTAAAGAACCAAAAAATGTCTAGGAAGAGAAAAAATATAAATTTGCTGATAAAAAGTGTATGTCTTTGAATAAAATTATTTATAACAACAACAAAAAAGTGATAAAATCAGTTACATAACATCAATCAAAGAGATATTTGGATGTGGACACCATGCGATGGTAAACCAAAATATATATGAGAGAGAGAGAGAGAGCCGACCAAATAATATCCACAGCTCTTGCTAATTAGAGAAGTTGATCAAATAACTAATTCCATAATCCTAATTTAACAAAATTAATTATATCAAGTTAACTAAGAGATAATCTTTATCTTCACAACTCAAATTTATTATAAGATCTCAAACAATAAACATTTCTAAACTAAATCGTCATTCTAGAGCTAAAAACAATCACTCGCATTCTTTGCAAATGAAACTGAAGAAAACTAATGAATGAATAAGGTATACCAACATGTTTTTTTTTTTTAAACCTTGCAGCATGGTATAATTTAATTGTAACTTGTAATTCATTCAAAATCAAGGACATTAACATGTTTTTTTTTAAATTTAATTATTCATCTGAACAAACTTTAAATTGAACAAAACAACAAATATAGAGTAAAAAAAAACAGTTTTAAAAAATTCTAGTAGCACAAAATGAGCAACAAAGAAAAGCCAAATGAAGAAGTTTCTATTTCTCTAGTTTTTCTTATCTTGCAAGCAACTACAACCACCACCTCAGGTTAGTTTAGTTAACCAAGGGAGAGATTTGGATGTGAACACCATGCAATGGTAAACCCAAATATGTATGAGAGAGAGAAAAAGAGAGAGAATCGACAAAACAATATCCACAGCTCCTGCTAATTAGAGAAGTTGACTAAATGACTAATCCCATAATCTTAATTTAACAAAATTAATTCTATCAAGCTAACAAAAAGATAATATTTATCTTCACAACTCAAATTTATCATAAGATCTCAAATAATAAATATTTTCAATCCAAATCATCATTCTAGAGCCGAAAATAATCACTCACATTCTTTGTAAATGAAACTAAAAAAAACTAATGAATGAATAAGGTATACTAACATGTTTTTTTAAAAAAACCTTGAGATTATAATTTATTTGTAGATTGTAATTCATTCAAAATCAAGGACATCAATATGTTTTTTTTTCTTTTTTTCATCGAATTATTCATCTGAACAAATTTTAAATTGAACAAAACAACAAATATAGAATAAAAAAGAAAATAATTTTAAAAAATTCTAGTAGCACAAAATGAGCAACAAAGAAAAGCCAAATGGAGAAGTTTCTATTTTTTTAGTTTTTCTTATCTTGCAAGCAGCTACAACCACCACCACAAGTTAGATCGGTTAACCAAGAGAGAGATTTGGATGTGAATACCATGCGATGGTAAACCCAAATATGTATGAGGGAGAAAGAGAACCGACTAAATAATATCCACAACTCCTGCTAATTAGAGAAGTTGATCAAATGACTAATCCTATAATCTTAATTTAACAAAATTAATTCTATCAAGCTAACTAAGAGATAATCTTTATCTTCACAACTCAAATTTATTATAAGATCTC
>JAOTRH010204985.1:23715-42072 GCA_034768845.1 Heliamphora exappendiculata | reverse complement strand
TCAGTTTCATTAATGACTACTCAAGGTATGGATACATTTATCTAATGCACCGTAAATCTGAATGCTTTAAGAAATTCAAAGAATTCAAGGTGGAGGTGAAAAAGCATCTGGGTAAAAGTATCAAATCACTACGATCCGACCGTAATGGGAAATACATCTTTGGAGAGTTTAAGGACTACTTATCATCAGTGGGGATTACATCCCAGTTGACTACACCTAGAACTCCGTAGCTGAATGGTGTAGCAGAAAGAAGGAATATGACTCTTATGGGGATGGTAAGATCCATGATGAGTTATTAAAGTTTACCCGATTCGCTTTGAGGACTCGCTTTAGTAAAAGAAGCTTACATTCTGAACTTGGTACCTTCTAAGTCAGTACCTTCTACTCCCACAGAATTGTGGACCGGACGTACGCCTAGTTTGAAACACATTCGTATTTGAGAGTGTCCAGCACATGTGCTGAAAGAAAACACGGGTAAGTTGGAACCGAGGACGAAAGTCTATTTCTTTGTGGGGTATCCCAAGGGAACGAATGGTGGTCTATTTTCTAACCCTAAGGATCATAAGGTCATTGTTAGCACCAATGCCCGATTCTTGGAAGAGAATTATATTATGGATCACAGGCCCAATAGCAAAATAGTTCTGAAAGAATAAGAGAAAATACTAGTAGAATGGAAGAGGAACCACAAATCACTGATATTCCATTACCTCGTCGTAGTGGGAGGATTATCAGGACATGTGCAAATCAAGAACAGGCTGCTGATGCACAGGGTTCAAATTTTGCACAGCCTGTTATTGCTAGTACATAGACACAGGTAGTGCCTCGTCATAGTGGGAGGATTGTTCATCAACCTGATCAGTATATGTTCTTGGGAGAGTCATTTGAAAAGATCTCGACAGAACTGGATACCGAGCCCTGTAACTACAATAAAGCACTAAAAGACAAAGATGTAGATCTTTGGCAAATGGCTACAAATTTAGATATGGAATTTATGTATTCGAATCGGGTCTGAAAACTTGTAGAACCATCCGAAGGGATAAAACCCATTGGATGCAAGTGGATCTTCAAGAAGAAGAGAGGAGCAGATAGAAAGGTTAAAACCTTCAAAGCTAGGCATGTTGCTAAAGGTTTCACTAAAAAAGAAGGGATCGATTATGAGAAAACCTTTCGCCGGTAGCCACGCTTATGTCTATCCGAATTCTCTTATCCATTGCCGCTCATTTCAATTTCAAAATCTGGCAAATGGACGTTAAGACAGCTTACCTTAATGGAAGTCTTAACGAGTGTGTCTATATGATATAACTAGACGGATTCATTACAAAGGGCCAGGAGCACATGTTGTGCAAGCTTAAGAGATCTATTTATGGACTTAAGCAGGTATCAAGGTCTTGGAACACTCGGTTTGATCAAGCCATTAAGTCTTATGATTTTGATCAAAGTCCGGATGAGTCCTGTGTGTACAAGAAGCGTGACGGAAGCGTGGTGATCTTCCTAGTACTTTATATAGACGATATCTTGCTCATCAGAAATGACATGGGGGCATTATCTACGGTTACAGTATGGTTATCTGGGCAGTTCGATATGAAGGACTTGGGAGAAACCATTCACATCCTTGGGATCAAGTTTGTGTGAGATCAGAAACAAAAGATGTTGGGCCTATCACAAGAAAAATATATCGATGATATCCTTGTTCGTTTTAGCATACAGGTTTTTAAGAAAGGGTTTCTCCCTTTCAGACATGGAATCACTTTATCCAATGATCAGTGTCATAAGACACTTGATGAGATAGAGAAAATGAAAGCGGTTCCTTATGCTTCGGCAGTAGGAAGCCTTATGTATGCTATGCTTTGCACTAGACCCAACATCTGTTTTGCCATTGGCATGGTTAGTAGATATCAGTATAACCTAGGACAGGAGCATTGGACTGCGGTAAAGAATATAATCAAGTAGCTAAAAATGATTAAGGATTATATGTTGGTTTACAAGGCAGATAGTCTAGTACCTTCGGGGTACACATACTCAGATTTCTAGTTTGACAGGGATTCCCATAAGTCTATCTCAAGATATGTATTTATCTTAGGAGGTGGAGTTATAAGCTGGAGGAGTATCAAGCAGTCCTGCATTGCTGATTTCACCATAGAGGCTGAGTATGTGGTAGTTTTTGAAGCAGCCAAGGTGGCCGTTTGGCTTAGGAACTTCCTGTTGGATCTAGATGTGGTACCTTCAGTTCAGTCGGCTATTACATTTTACTGTGACAATAGTAGAGCAGTTGCAAGCTCGAAGGAGCCAAGGGTCCATAAGAAAGGCAAGCACATTGAACGTAAGTATCACATGATACGAGAAATTGTACAGAGAGGTGATATTGTTGTGACCAAGATTGCATCAGAAGACAACCTTGCAGATCCTTTTACAAAGAGTTTACCGGCTAAGACTTTTGATAGTCATGTAGAGGGTATGAGAGTCAGATGTATGACAGCATAATTTTGAGTATAAGTGGGAGATTATTAGGGTTAGTATACTGAAATTATATTTTTAGTATATAATTTTATTTTAATAAAATTACTTTTTTATTTTATGATAATCTTTATGAACAATGTATGTGCATCATTTCCTTAATGATATGCATGGATGCCTGATATTCTGTATAATATTTAATCTGGTGTGTAGAGTATGGCTTACACATAGAAGATCAGATTTTAGGTTGTTGCAGAACATAAGTTTTATGTTCACAATTTAGATGAAAATAAAAATACCATTGGTACGACTATAGCATAGAATTTTAGTAAGCTTGTCTTGATTATGGGGAACAGATAATAGCGTGGTCTATTGTTCTGACTCTCTGTGCTAGTACACTTTGTGTATATTGAATGGGACATTTGGAGTAATTAATTTTATACTGACTATATAAATTAATTCACACTCCAAGATTATTATAAATAATGTTTATTCTCTTAATCTTGAAATAATTATTGATTTGTGTATATTTAATATTCGTTGTTTTGTTTCATTAGAGGGTACGATCTTATATGGGTCTATATTCCCGGTGAGTTGGATAGCGGTATTATTTATATGACAAATATTAATTATTGATGGAATCCACATTTCGAAAGATCAAGATTGACGATACCTCCTTAAGAAAGTTTATAAGTTTTGACCAGAACCAAACCTTACTGGTGGATTTAATTATCCGGCGGTCAAATAAGTTATGTGAAAGAGCTTAAAGAATATCAAAATGCCGATTAAATTAAATTGTCAGTAATTAAATTTAAGTATCGGGAATCTTAACGTGGAAAGAAATTGTAAGCATTTAATAACAGGAGCTCAATGCAAATTGGTCTTGAGATTATGGTTCAGAGTGCAACTATAGTTCTTTAGTGGTGTGAACTGTAATTCAGTTTTTTATGAAAACTACAGAAACTGCTGCTTGTCTTTTCATAATTACAGAAACCGCTGGTAGGTATCTGTGTTTCACTGGAAGTCTTACTCATAATTACTCTCCAGGTCCCTGTTGTAGCCCTATATATATGCGGGTAGGTTGAACCAATTTTATATGATATATCATAACTTGTCTTTCAAGACTAAATATATCTGGATTTTGTCGGTAAGAGTTCTCGATAGTCCGTAGCCAACACTACGTTTGAGGATCGTGTAAGGGAATACAGTAGAATATCTGATAGGAGTTTCAACTCGGAATCAAATCGAAGTTGAAGAATCGATCGAGAAAAGGTATTCTTCTAAATTAACTTTGGTTGCACAGGTTTTATTTTGATCGTTCGTCCTCAAAAATTTTATCTGGAGCCCGTTTCGGCATTTGCCCGTTCAGTTAATTTTTTACCAAAAATCGTTTGCAAAAATAATGATCTTGGCAGTATTACCTCCAATAGTGGGGTAGCCAGTTACATCCTTATTCCAAATCCTCAATCCTTATTTCAAAATCCTCTGGCCAAAATCTTCTAACCAGAACAAGAATGCTCGTTTGGCATCAACCAAAAGTCTAAATTACCGAAATAAAAAAGGCTAGTAATGAACTCATGGTGCCTTACTTCATTTCATAATAAAACCCTTTTTCATAATAACAACCTACCAAATCAATTTAAAAATTGGCAAACAGGGACGCACTAGATTTAAGATCACAAAAGAATGATTTCTATACAACCAAACCCACAATGATTGGTACAAAAGAGACTCTGATAAATCAAGATGCAAGTGTAGTAATGCTCATGGTGTGCAACATGCTTCTCGTGTACAATTAATTATAGCATAGCATCTAAACATGGTATAGCACAAGGTATAACTCACTAAAGCATATAGTACAAGTATATTAAACACAAGCTACTATAAAAAGGCTAGTGACGAACCCATAGTACCTTACTCTTTTTCATAATAAATCCCTTTTTCATAATAACAACCTCCCAAATCAATTTCAAAATTGGCAACTAGGGATGCCTCAGATTCAAGATCACAAAAGAATGACAAGAATTAACTTTTTGACTTATTTATTGTGTAGAAACATTAAATAATAATTTGTTTAGTTTTGTTGTCCTATATTATTATATTATTATGTATATTACTTGTATAAAATGTATTGGGTCATAATAATACTTAATTTATACATTCTTTTCTCATTTTTAAGTTTAAAAAGGCAAAAAATAACTTTTTATGCACAAATCCCAAGGTGGCCGGCCATGCAAGGGTATTTTTGTTATTTTTATTGTTATTTTGTCTTTTTTATTTAATTGTTTCTAAATTTCTAATTTTGGGTGTTCTTGTGTCAAAATTTGGGTTTTAAAGACATTTTACTGTACTAAGGGTAAAATAGTAATTTTACCATAATTATGAGAATTTTTTTATCTTTAATTTTATATTTTTATGTTATTAGCTTTATTTAGGTTGTCTCGAGACTTCTCTGAGCATTAAGCTTCTCTTATGAGGATTTGGCCTCTTTAGGGTTTTCTAGGTTAAATTAGAGTTTCAGAATAATTAGAATTTCTCTTATTCATACAGTGACCTAAGATCTCATTGTTTATCAGTCGGTAATACTAGGATTTGAGTTTGGTTGTTACACTTTAAAAATAAATTTTTTGGGAGAACCCCACATAACGACAAGGTTTGTAGAATAATATATTATTAAAAATATTTTTGTACAAAAACACCCATATAACACTAAAAATATTTTTTGCGAAAAAACACCCATAAAAAATCCTAAATACTGAATTTATGTGAATGTATATGAAACATGGCATTTTTTCATAAAATTTGAATCTTATTTGAGAATTGTACCTTATACTTTTAACTTGTGGTACTAGTGCTATATTGGTTTGTACCTTGCTATACAATGCTATATGTAGTTGTACTTTGAGATGCATATCGTATCGTCATGAGAATTATTATTGTTACATTCATGATATGTTGGGACCCATCATACCGTTGTGGATTTGGATGCATTGGAATCATCGTCTCCTTGGTTCTAAGTCTAGGTTACCCCTGGTTACCGGTTTATACCTTGTTTTGGGGTTGTTCCCAGTATACACCTTGGGTGCGTCCTCGGTGTATGGATATCATTTATGATGGAAAATTTGTTTTGGCATCATGGGTTCATCACTAGTAGTTTGTCTTTCGTAACTTGGACTTTGGGTTGACACTGGCAAAGGCATTGCAGGTTTTAAGATGGGTTTACCTGGATAAGTGCACGAAATGATTGATGTCTGGTTGGCCAGAAGGTGATGTTCTGCCTCCGCGCTATTACGATTGAGTAAAATAGCCAAAACATAAAATGTGGGGCCTCAGCTTTCGGGTATGTCAGGACATATATAAGTATACATAAGAGATATTCTAACAATTCATTCATAAATAATAAAGTATTAAATTTACATAATAAAACTTAAAGCTCGACAAAACATCAGGATTAAAATAGTCATTACAGTTATCCAGCATCAAAGTATCTTGGATAGACAAAAAGAAACAAAAAGCAATCTACTGCTCCATAGGAGCTGTCAAATTCTTAGGGTTCTTCGTACCCTTCCTCTTTAAAATACTCCGGTTCCGCGAAACACTCTTCCTCTGGTAAATCTTCTCCTTCACCTGTGGTGTAAACATCATCAGCCAAAGCTCAAAAGTAAAACACTCCAAACTTCCTCACTAGATCTCATAACACAAATTCACTGCAACACATCATCCAAAACATTAAGCAGTTATAAATCAAAAGATAGGTAATAGTTAAAATATATAGCATGATGAATAGGTAATGTTAAGATAACTAAATATGTAAGAGTAATAGTGCAATGCAATGCAAAATTCCAAATACAAAAATACACCTAGAGACAGAGTATGAATTCCACGCCGGGAATTACAAGAGTAGACTTAGTGGGCCATTGAACACCAAAGCCATCATCGCGCCTCATTGCGAATAGTAAATGCATCGCTGGGCTTAATGCCACAGCTATTTTACTCTTTCGTAACTTGGACTTTGGGTTGACACTGGCAAAGGCATCGCAGGTTTTAAGATGGGTTTACCTGGATAAGTGCACGAAATGATTGATGTTTGGTTGGCCAGAAGGTGATGTCCTGCCTCCGCGCTGTTACGATTGAGTAAAATAGCCAAAACATAAAATGTGGGGCCTCAGCTTTCGGGTATGTCAGGACATATATAAGTATACATAAGAGATATTCTAACAATTCATTCATAAATAATAAAGTATTAAATTTACATAATAAAACTTAAAGCTCGACAAAACATCAGGATTAAAATAGTCATTACAGTTATCCAGCATCAAAGTATCTTGGATAGACAAAAAGAAACAAAAAGCAATCTACTGCTCCATAGGAGCTGTCAAATTCTTAGGGTTCTTCGTACCCTTCCTCTTTAAAATACTCCGGTTCCGCGAAACACTCTTCCTCTGGTAAATCTTCTCCTTCACCTGTGGTGTAAACATCATCAGCCAAAGCTCAAAAGTAAAACACTCCAAACTTCCTCACTAGATCTCATAACACAAATTCACTGCAACACATCATCCAAAACATTAAGCAGTTATAAATCAAAAGATAGGTAATAGTTAAAATATATAGCATGATGAATAGGTAATGTTAAGATAACTAAATATGTAAGAGTAATAGTGCAATGCAATGCAAAATGCCAAATACAAAAATACACCTAGAGACAAAGCATGAATTCCACGCTGGGAATTACAAGAGTAGACTTAGTGGGCCATTGAACACCAAAGCCATCATCGCGCCTCATTGCAAATAATAAATGCATCGCCGAGCTTAATGCCACAGCTATTTTACGCAATGGCAACACCATCACCTTCGGCCAACCAAAACAATCATTTCGTGCACTTATCCGAAAAATTCACCTTAGGACTCGTGATGCCTTTGTCGGTGTCAACCCAAAGTCCAAGTTACAAAAGACAGACTGCTAGCAACGAACCCATGGTGCTAAAATAGATATCCATCATAAATAATTTCCTACACCGGGGACGCACCCAGGATGTAAATCGGGAACAAAGCCCAAAACAACATACAAACCGACAACCAAGGACGCCCTAGACTTAGAACCAAGAGACGATGATTCCAAAGAATCCCAACCCATAACGGTATGATGGATCCCAACATGTCATGAATGTAACAATGATAATGCTGATGGTGGTACGATATGCACTTCAAAGTACAACAACTTATAACATGGTATGGCAAGGTATAATCCAACATTGCATGATGTACCACAAGCTAGAGTATAAGATACAATTCTCAAATAAGATACAAATTTTAATGGCATTGGTCATGCTTCATCATACATTCACATAAATTCAGTATTTATTTCATTTAGGCCAATTGAAACATTTAAAATAAGTCATATAACTAAAACATACCTTGTCGTACACTTAAAAATTCACAAGTCAATTTTTAATTACTTATTTGCAAACTACAGTAGCAATTAGCGTTATTTAAAAATTGAGTTCGATTCTGATTTTTGGTCACAACCTAGATAAAAATATTTTCTAAAACTTTCATGTTTAACACTAAGGTCAAATCTTAAGGCAACTAGGGGAAACAAATTGAATAAGTGAAAATGGTTCAACATTTTACAGAAAAATTACAGAAAAAGAGTTTCAGATGGTCTTGGTTTTTGGGCATCAAATCAGGTCTTACTGAGCTAATTTTGGGATATGTTGTAGTTTAATATGTTCCATACAAGCCTCATGAATAGTGCTCGGGATAGTTATTTGGAAAACATTAGAGAAATAAGTTTTTTTACAAAATGTGTCAATCAGCCCTTAAACACACAGTAGAAGCAGTGTTCAACAGAGGTTTTAAAAATAGTTTGGGGGATCGTCCAAGGGTTTTAAAATATGATTTTTGGACAGAAGCTAGATTGATATGTTATCGACACGTTTCATGAAACAACTTTTGGATTTGGTCAACAAAAATAGAGGCTTTTGGTTGCACAAAAAGTTGTGACAAAAGGTTCTGTGGTTTGTTGAACAGCAATAGTGACTTTTAGAGGCATGTTGGCCTATCAAATCTCAATATTTTTGGCTAATATTTTGTAGGTAGATAGATATATATGTTATCTACAACAATCATATTTTGACCGAAGATTAGATCACGACCTAAAATAGGATTTTGAGGTCTGTAATACCTGCTGGTTTAAAACTAACATACTTTGGTAAAAATATTATATCTTGAGTTTTACTCACTCAAATCAATTCCAACAAATTTTTTATGAAAGAAAACATACAAATCTAGATCTAGACATAAAGAACTCACTTATATCATTTTTCTACATTTAGTTATGGTGTTTCAAAGTTTGGGACAAAAAGTTAAAAAGTCACAAATCACAGGCCATTGTGTGTTTTAACTACCTAGTATGTGGAGTGTTAAGAATTGAGCTATTCTCTTTACATGCATAAGCTAGACACTTATATATGATCATTCCAGAACTCTTACAAGCCACATAACCCAACAACATTAACATGCACACAAACTATAAGTCACAAGAATCATAAACAATCCATGGCTCATATCACAACACCCTTTTCTTCCTAGTTTCGATTCTTGTTCTTGGTTTCATTTTCAGAGATGGGTTGAAGGAGTTTGTGGTGATTCTAATCTGGGAGTTGTGTTTACTTACCTTAGAATGTGTGGGTGATGGTGGATGTAGAGCTAAGACTTGACCTTAGAATATCTTCCTAGCTCCTTCTTGGATTCTTCCTCTTCTTTCCTAGAACACTCAAGCAATCAAACTTTATGGACTTTCTCTCTCTACATGCCAAAACTGAGGTGAGGAGAAGAGGTTGTTTGAGTCTTGTATTTATGGAGAGAAGGGTTTGTGGATAAAATGATTATTTGTGTAAGAAATTTTTAAATTTCTTTAATCTCAATTGGTTGCATGGCATGGGGGGTGGTTTTGAGAGATACAATTTCAGATTTAGGGTAGGGGAATTTGGATGGGCATGTTTGGGTAGCCAAAAATGCCCTTTTTGCATTTTTTTTATTAATTAAATAGGGTTTTGGTGCATTATTAGGCAAGAAAGGTTTTAAAAAATTATTTTTGTGTATCTTTTTAGTATCCCAATCTCATAAAACAAATTATATTAGTAATTTTATGATTATTTTAGTCTTCTAATGAATTATTATAAATTTGATAACAATTGATTAATTAGGTATAATCAATTAACTTACTTTAAACCAATTTGACAATATGTGACCTTTTAACTTATTTAAGTGTGTAGAGACTTTAACAATCTTTTTATAGCTTTTGTTCGCTTATAATATTATATTATTGTGTATATTAATTGTTTAATTAATTTTGGGTCATAAACATACTTGATTTGTACATCTTTTTTTCAATTTAAGCTTAAAATACAAAAAGTGACTTTTTTGCACAATCTTCTATGCATAACAGGCCACTAAGGATAATTTTATCATTTTTGTTGTTATTTTGATTTTTGCTACTTATTTGTATTTAATTCATTAATTTAGGGTGTACATGTGTTAAATTTTAAAATTTAAGATTTTTCAATGTACCAAGGGCATTTTGATAATTTTACCATTTTTTATGAGAATTTTTTATTTTTAATTTATTATTTCATGATAATTACTTATTTTAAAATGTTGGGAGGTTCTCCGAGTGTTAGGATTTTGTCTATTAATTTTTGGATCTTTTTAGGGTTTTCGAATTGAATTTGGGTTTTGAATCGAATTAGGGTTTTGAATTTCTTTAGTGACCTATGATCTTGTGGGCTAGCTGTCATTAATACTAGGGTTTGAATGGGGTTGTTACAATCTACCCATCTTAAAATAAAATTTGTCCTTGAAATCTCATATCGTACCTTAGTCTGTGAATAGTTAGGGGTGGCTTGCCCTCATCGATTCCTCCCGTTCCTAGGTTAACTCCTCCACTCCGCGGTAACTCCAAAGAACTCGAACAAGCAGGATAGTCTTTTCTCAGAAAACCTTGTTATGCTGGCCAGTTATCCTGATTGGTCGTTCTTCGAAGGTAGCATCCTCATCGACATGAATCTCTTTCTAATCCAGAACATGGGTAGGATCATGTTCGTACTTGCTCAGCATCAATATGTGAAAAATGTTGTGAACATTAGCGAGTTGTGGTGGTAGAGCTAGGTGATATGTCACTTCTCCAACTTTGGCTAAAATCTCAAATGGTTCAATGAATCTTGGGGCTAACTTTCTGTTCTTGCTGAAACGTATAACTCCCCGTCGCGGTTGAATCTTTAGAAAGACATGATCTCCCACTTTGAATGCTTCGTCTCTAATTGGCGAAACTCTTCTGTCTGCTTTGAGCAGTGGTGATTCATTGCTGGATCAGTTGAATCTTCTCTGTGGTTTCCTGCACGAGGTCAAGTCCAATGAGCATGTTGTCTCCTGCTTCGGTCCAACAGATTGGTGACCGACACGGTCTTTCGTAGAGAGCTTTATACTGCGGCATGCCAATGTTGGCTTGATAGCTGTTGTTATAGGCGAACTCTACCGACGGTAAGTGACTCTCCTAATTTTCCTTGAAGTCCATGACACAGACTCGAAGCATGTCCTCCAATGTTTGAATTGTGCATTCAGATTGTCCGTTAGTCTGAGGGTGAAAAGCCATGCTAAAGCAAAGTTCCATTTCGAGTGTAGCTTGTAGACTTTTCTAGAATCGCGAAGTAAAACGTGGGTCTCGGTCTGACACAATTGATAGCAGAGTTCCATGAAGATGAACGATCTCACGAATGTATTTCTGACTTAAGGCTTCAAGCTTCTCAGATGTTTGAATGGGTAGAATGTGTGCTGATTTAGTGAGACGATCTACGATTATCCAGATAGTGTCGTGTCCCATGGGTGATCTTGGTAATTCGGAGATGAAGTCCATAGTGATGTGGTCCCACTTCCACTGTCGTATCTCCAGGGGTTAAAGGGTTCCTCTTGGCCTTTGGTGCTCGGCATTTATTTGCTGACACGTAAGGCATTTGGCTATGAAATCAACTACATCCCGCTTCATACCACTCCACTAATAGTGTATTTTCAAGTCTTGATACATTTGTGTTCCTCCTAGATGAATGGAAAAAAGTGACTGGTGATGCTCCTTCAGAACGTCTCGTCTTTGGTCCTCGATGTTTGGTACAAACAATCATCCTAGGTATGTCAGTTGCCCATGCTTGTTGGGTGTCCATCCCAATTTCAATTCTTCCGCGATAAGATGCCTTCAGATGGACTTAGACTCTTAGTTATGCTTTTAGGCCTCTAGAATTCGTTGACAAAGATTGCCACGATAAGATGCCTTCAGATGGCTGAAGTTAAAACTCGTTAAGTGTTCCCACCATGTCCCACTCCTTTGCTGCTGTACACGCCAGTGTATTCCTCATTTTTCGACTAAGGGTGTCAGCTACTACGTTTTCTTTGCCTGGGTTGTAGGATAGGGTGAACTGATAATCTTTAAGATATTATATCCACTGACGTTATCTCATGTTGAGGTCCTTCTAGGTAAACAAGTTCTTCAGAATTTTGTGGTCGATGAAAAGCCCAAACTATTCTTCGTAGAGATAACGCCTCCATAACTTCAATGCAAATACCATTGTTGCGAGCTCTAAGTCATGGGTGGGGTAATTTTGCTCATAAGATTTCAACTGCCTTGATCCGTAGGCTACTACCTTACCGTTCTGCATCAACACACATCCTAGGCCCTCCTTAGATGTGTCATAGTATACCGTGTATCCAACCTCTCGTTCATGTATGATTAAAATGGGGGCACTGGTTAACCTTCTCTTAAGCTCCTAGAAAGCCATCTCGCACTTATCATTCAATTCAAACCTTACTCCCTTCTGCGTCAATATCTTCATTAGCCGTGCTGGCTTTGAGAAGTCTTGGATAAACCTTCGATAATATCTGGCTAATCCCAGAAAGCTACAAACTTTAAAGATGTTCTGGGGTGGTTTCTATTCCAAAATAACTTCAACATTGGTCGGGTCCACGGCTATCCCCTCCTTAGACACCACATGTCCTAGGAATTTTATTTCATATAACCAAAACTCACATTTGCTAGCCTTAGCATAAAGTTGTGAATCCCTCAGCTTTTGCAACACTATCTGTAGGTGCTGTTCGTGCTCCTCCTCAGTTCTTGAATATACCAAGATGTCATCAATAAAGATTACGACGAATTGGTCAAGGTATGATTGAAAAAGCTTGTTCATTAGGCTCATGAAAACTCCTAGGGCATTGGTTAAACCAAAGGCATAACAACGAACTCGTAATGTCCGTATCATGTCATAAAGGCCATTTTTGGGATATTTTCCTTCTTGACTCGAAGCTGATGGTAGCCTGAGTGAAGATAGATCTTTGAGAAGCAGGCTGATCCTCAAAGCTGATCAAAGAGATCGTCGATACGAGGCAAAGGGTATCGATTTTTTATTGTCACTTTGCTCAGTTGGTGGTAGTCAATGTAGAGTCATAGGGTTCCATCCTTTTTTTTAGCGAACAATGCTGGCGCTCCCCATGGTACGTACTCAGGTGGATAAAACCTTTACTGAGCAACTCTTAAAGTTGATCATTTAACTCCTTTAGTTCAGCAAGTGCCATCCAGTGAGCTGTGGTCAAGATTGGTGCAATTCTTAGTTAGAGATCGATTGAAAACTCAATCTCTCAGTGTGGGGGTAATACGGGCAATTCTTCTGAAAACACGTCCTCATATTCACACATGACTCGTGGTAACTTGAGGGTTGATGAGGCGCTTGTACTAGCCAATATACATGCTAACCTTCCCATGAAGTCACTCGACCTACACACTTTCACACTTCTCGGGGTTAGGGCTTTGCATCGTTCCCCTTGAATTCGTACGACGGTGCCATTGTTTACTAGTGCCCTTATCTTCTTTTGCCAGCAATCAATGATAGCATGATGTTTAGAGAGCCAGTCCATTCCAAGAATTACGTCGTAGCCATTGAAATCCATGAGTCAAAGGTTGCACGTCATAAGGGTATCAGTCGTTCTCAACGTACATGCCCTACACAATTTCTTAATGGCCCATAGTCATTCCTCACCTACGCTTGGTTTTCGCCTCCTCTAAAGGTTGGGGATCACTGCCTACCCAATTCTAACAGAAATCATGCTTGATCACGCACATGTTGGCAATTGATACTGGCGGCAAGCTCTCTCAAAACTTATGCTAATCCTAGTACCTCATCATCTACTAGCCTGTTAGCTTATCAGTTGTTAAGGCATCTACCGCCCATCCTAGAATAAAGAAAAGGGATGTGCCATGGGTTTTGAGGGTTGCTACAGATTTTAATTGTTTCATATTTTGGGACCTTACGAAGTTAAATTTGAGATTATAAGACAGCTTGCAAAGATTTTTGATAATAACTACTTGCATTTCAGAATAACCAGATTCAATTACATAGCCGATGCAGGTTTCAAAATGTTCACAAAACCACTCATACATCATTCAAACAAAAGGAAAATACAACACTAAGCACACTAAAGTCTAGCTAGAATAGGTGTGGATAAAAATGGCGGACAACTGCCTCACCCTCTCAGGTCACTTTGTAAATCCCATAACTGTCAAGGTTGTATAGTAAAAATCATGAATTTTATTTAGTTTTAGTATTTAATTTTATTTTAGTAAAATTATTTTTTCATTTTATGAGAATCTTAATGAGCAATAAATGCAATATTATTTCTTTAATATTATGCATGGATGTCCTTTATTCCGTACAGTATCCAATCTAGTGTGTAGAGTACGGCTTGCACACGAAAAATTGAATTATAGGTTCTTGCAGAATATAAGTCGTTATTCACAGTTTTGATAAAATTGGACAAACTATTAATACGACTATAGTACAGAGTTTTAGTAGGCCTGTCTTGGTTATGAAGAACAGATAGTCTATTGTTTCGATTCGCTTTGCTAGTACAATTTATGTGTATTTAACAGAACCACATTGGGGTAATTAATTTTATACTGACTATGTAAATTAATTCACACCCCAAGATTATTATAAGTGCTTATACTCTTAATCTCGAAAATAATTATTATTTATGTATATTTAATATTTGTTATTTTAATTCATTATAGGGTGCGATCTTTTATGGGTCTATAGTCCTGGTGAGTTGGATAGCAGTATTAATTATATGGTGAATATTAATTATTGACACAATTCACGTCTCGATTGTTCATGATTGATGATACCCCCATAAGAAAGTTTATAAGTTTTGATTCGACCAAATTTTATAGGTGGATTTAATTATCCAGTAGTCAAATAAGTTCAGCGAAAGGGCTTAAATTTTTTTAAATATGCCGATTAAATTACATTGTCAGTAGTTAAATTTAATTGATGGGTATTAAGAATCTTAACGTGGGGAGATGAGTTAGGCATTTAATAACATGAGCTCAATGCAAATTGGTCTTGAGATTATGGTTAAGAGTGCAGTTACAGTTCTTTAGTGGTATGAACTATAATTTAGTATTTTATAAAAATTACAAAAATCACTGCAAGATTTTCATAATTATAGAAACCGCTTAAAGGTTTGCATATTTTCAAAAACTACTAGAAGGGTATCTGGGTCACATAAGTTATCTTTTAAGACTAATGTTGTCCAAGTTCTGCTGGTATCAGTTCTCAAAGAATCATAGCCTACACTACGTTTGAGAATCACATCGGGAATACAGTAGAAGGTATGTTCGAAGCTTCAATTCGAAGGATCAAAGTTCGTTGTTGAAGAATCGACTAAAAAAGTATTCATTTAAATTAACTATGGTGGCATGGGTTTTTATTTTGATCATTCAATATCAAAAGTTTTTATCTGGAGCCTGTTTCGACAATTGTTCGTCAAATTTTTTTTTTGAAAAATCGTTTACAAATCAATGATATTGACAGTTTGCCTCCAACAATTGGTATCAGAGCTGTTTTGATTTTGTTTATAGTTAATCGAGGGGCTTGGTAGATTTAGATCAACGCTAACTTTATTTTGTAGGCGTTCTAATCCCAATTTTATAATCATTGTTTTACTTATGTTTGATTGAATGGTTAAATGATGATTATTATTTAATTTTTTAATCACGAGGGTTGGTCGTGATAGTTTTAGACTTTTTAGATCGATTGTGAGCCTTCAGGACATAGGTTTTCGATGTAAAATTTTTTATTTATTTTTAAATATTATTTAAAATATTTAAGAATAGATTTGAATGTCCAAGAACACAAAAAACGAGCAGCGGTACAACCGGCGGTGGTTTCGGGTGTTTAGGGCCACAAATTGCGATGATTTTTACACGGTTTTGAAATAGATTTTTTGGTAAGTTCTCTGCATATTTTATCTATTAAAAATAGTAGAAAAATAGGTTCGAAAATGCAGCAAAAAGGGGTGGCAAAACAACCCATCGGCTGCGGCTTTGACCGGCGGCTCAGGGGCGTTTTTGGCTCAGTTTTGCTACTTTTTCAGATTGGGTTTTATTCAGTTTTTTAGACACAAAATAGTAGTAAAATAGGCTAAAAAAAAATTCCAAAAACATAGTAAAAACCTGAACGAAAACAAGTCAAAATTGGTGGCGCAAGACGGCGGCAGGCAGCGGCGGTTCAAGGGCTGCTCGAGGTTGTTTTTGATGCTTTTTAGGATTATTTTTTATGCGTTCTTTAGGGAATTGTATTGCTAGATATCAGTGCCAAAATAGTATAAAACGGGAGCTGAATCAACCACGAAAAAGCCAAAATAGTGGAAACAAAACCGGTGGCGCTGGGTGGTGCAGCACAGCGGCTTCTCGGGCCATCGAAGCCCATTTTTCGGGCTATTTTTGACCATTTTTGACAGAAAAATATTTTTTTTTTGTCAGCTACGTTTTAAAAAAAGGGAATAAAAATGGAGCTCGAATGAGACTAGAACTGCCTCGGGAAGTTGGCAGCAATAAGGGGCGGTGCGACAGCAGTGGCGGTGGTGGTTCAGCGGCCATTGAAAGTCGTTATTCTCGATGTTTTTGAACTGGGGTTTTTAATATATATATATAGCTATGTTTTAGAAAAAACGGGAACAAAAATGAAGTTCGAAAAGAGGTCAAAAAAGCCTCGGGAAGAGGCTGGTGCAGTGCTGCCAGCGGCACTGGCAGGTGGCTAGCGATGGTGGCCTGTGTTGGGACTCTTGGCGGTTGTTTTCTTATATATGTATTGATCCAGATATATTGTATATTTGTAACACTGCGAATGGATGAGTTTGTATTGAATTCTGATAAGAATAAGCAACTTTTTATAGCGATTGAAAGACTAAAAATTTATTTGGATACAGAAACTTGAAACTCGATAGAGTTTCATTACGATCATAAAATCGGAATATATTCATATCTTGCATTTATGTATATTTAAACTGCGTGGATGATGTATATTTGTTTTATTTATTTCTGTTAATTTTAATTAATTCAGAAAATTCGATTTTAATTAATATTTTGTAAAGAAAAATAAAATTAAGTTTTTTTAATTAAAAGTTTTTTAATTAAATGAAATTTTTTTAGATATTTTATTTTTTACAAAATAACACGTTTAAGATAATTTTTTTAAAATCTGATAGCTTAAAAAAATATGAAAATTAATTTTGAATTAATTAAATAGAAAATATTTAATCTTAATAAATTATTTTTTTTTGAAAAATGTGTAACGTAAAAAATAAAATATTTGAATGCCTTTAATTAATACCTTAGTTGTAAAGAAAAGAGAAAATTGTGTATTCATCAGTAATTTTATTTTTACACATTAAAACACGAAAAGATGGTTGTCATATCGAATTCTTTTAGATCGTGTGTACGAAAAGATGTTTTAGAATTTTTCGGATCGTGTGATTTTTGAAATTAATAAATTTATTTTAGTTAAACGAATTTTTATAACCCTAAAAAATATTTTAAAAAACTACGTGGGAGAAAGAATTTATTCACAGATAAATCCTACAGTCTCCATCACCAGTTCGTAGGTGATGTAATTAATTCTGCGTGTTGACAGTAACGCCTTCCTCCCCATCGGACAAGATTAATTAAGATATCGCTAGTACGAATCTTTTCAGGAATAATTCTGAATAATTGTTAGTGTGGAATACTTTTCCATCTGAAGGGTTTATTGTGAAGCGATTGATTTAGAATTAAGTGGTGGTTAACACTTAGCTGTAAATAATAGTATCTTCTTCATCTGATTTACTAATATTATTTATTAGATCAAAACTATGTCAGCTATTTAATTTTATTTGGCATGGTCTGTTGCCTATATAGTGAAATTAACAGGAATTGGCCTGTCTGGACAAACGGTGGATAGTAGACATCTTTTCATCGAGGTATGCTATTCTCAGGATACTAGGCTGCTGGTGATTTTTTTTAATTGGTAGAGAGATCTAATTTTAAAATAAATTTAAAATTTTGCTCATCATAATTAACAGTTATTTTAATTATGTGAATCTCAGAATTAAAATGGTCTTCAATCCAGTCGCGTCAATATTCAAAGAAAACAAACTAACGGGATCAAATTTTGTTAACTGAAAAAGTAATTTGGATATAGTTTTCACTACCAAAGATATTTTTTAATGCCAAAAAATGTGTTTATTTCTGAGAAGGGTTCTTCCTCTTGGCTAAAAGACATGAAGAAGAAAAAAGTTCAGAAACAGGGTGACACGATTACCAAGGTAATTAGTGGGCTACGAACTGGTGTGAAAAATTTGAAAGGTAGATGTTTTCACTGTAACCAGACATGGCAGTAGAGAAAGCAATGTCCAGTTTATCTCAGCAAGCTGAACAATCAGAGTAATTTCTGTTCATTGGTTTTGAAAATATGTTTAGCAGTATTATCTACCGGTACCTGGCGTGTTGATACGGGAGCCACAAATCATGTCTGTAATTCATTATAG
>JAOTRH010204985.1:0-19247 GCA_034768845.1 Heliamphora exappendiculata | reverse complement strand
AAGATGTTAGAATTATCACAAGCAAAGTATATCGATGACATCCTTGCTTATTTTAGCATGTAGGATTCCAAGAAAGGATTTCTCTCTTTTAAGTACGGAATCATTCTATCTAAGGATCAGTGTCTTAAGACACCTGATGAGATAGAAAAGATGAAGGCGGTTCCTTATACTTCGGCTGTAGGAAGCCTAATGTATGCTATGCTTTGTACTAGACCCGACATCTGCTTTGCCGTTGGCATGGTTAGTAGGTATCAGACTAAATTAGGGTATGAGCATTGGAATACGGTAAAAAATATAATCAAGTACCTGAAAAGGACTATGAATTATATGTTGATTTACTAGGCAGATAGTCTAATACCTTTAGGGTATACAGACTCAAATTTTTAGTCATGCAAAGATTCCCGTAAGTCTATCTCAGGATATGTGTTTTCCTTGAGAGATGGACCTATAAGTTAGAGGAGTATCAAGTAGTCCTGCATTGCTGATTCCACCATGGAGGCTGAGTACGTGGCAGCTTCTGAAGTATCCAAGGAGGCCAATTGGATCAGAAACGTCCTGTTGGATCTAGATGTGGCGCCTTTAGTTCAGTCAGCTATTACACTTTGTTGTGACAATAGCGGAGCGGTTGCAAACTCGAAGGAGCCAAGAGTCCACATGAAAAGAAAGCACATTGAACGTAAGTATCACCTGATACAAGAAATTGTACAGAAGGGTGATGTTGTTCTCTCCAAGATTGCATCAGGAGACAACCTTGTAGATCATTTTACAAAGAGCCTACTGGCAAACACTTTTGATAGTCATGTAGAGGGCATAGAAGTCAGATGTATGGTAACATGGTTTTAAGTATAAGTGTGAGATTGCTAGGGTTGTATACTAAAAACAATGAATTTTATTTGATTTTAGTATTTAATTTTATTTTAATAAAATTATTTTTCTATTTTATGAGAATTTTAATGAGAAATGAATGCAATACCATTTCTTTATTGTTATGCATCGATATCTTTTATTATGTACAGTATTTAATCTGGTATGTAGAGTATGGCTTGCACATAGAAGACCAGATTAAAGGTTCTTCTAGAATATAAATTGTTGTTCATAGTTTAGATGGAATTGAACAAATCATCGGTACAACTGTAGCACAGAGTTTTAGTAGGCATGTCTTGGATACGGGAAACAGATAATAGCGTCGTATATTGTTCCGACTCGCTGTGCTAGTACACTTAGTGTGTATTGATCAGGACCACATTGGGGTAATTAATTTTATACTGACTATATAAATTAATTCACACTCCAAAGTTATTATGAGTATTTATACTCTTAATCCTGAAATAATAATTATTTGCGTATATTTAATATTCGTTATTTTGATTCGTTAGAGTGTGCGATCCTTTATGGGTTTATTGTCTCGGTGAGGTGGATAGCGATATTAATTATATGGTGAATATTAATTATTGATGGAATTTACGTCCCGATTGTTCGGGATTGACGATACTCCCTTAAAGAAGCTTATAAATTTTGACTGGCCAAACGCTATAGGTAAATTTAATTATTGATGGAATTCAAATAAGTTAAACGAAAGGATTTAAGGAATTTTAAAGATTCTAATTAAATTAAATTGTCAGTAATTAAATTTAATTAGTGGGTATCAAAAATCTTAATGTGGGGAGATGAGTTAAGCAATTAATAACAAGAGCTCAATGCAAATTAGTCTTGAAATTATGGCTAAGAGTGCAATTACAATTCTTTAGTGGTATGAACTATAATTTAGTGTTTCATAAAAATTACAGAAATGGCTGCAAGATTTTCATAATTACCGAAACCACTGAGAGGTTTGCATATTTGCAGAAACCGCTGGAATGGTGTTTGGGTCACACTAGAAGTCTATGTTATAATTACTCCACAGGTCCATGCCGTAGCTTATAAATATGCGGGTTGGCTGAACCAAATTCATAAGTTGTCTTTCAAGACTAAGGTTATCCAGGTTCTGTTGATACTAGTTCTCGAAAGAACGTAGCCCACACTATGTTCGAAAATCACATCGAGAATATAGTAGAAGGACTGTTCAGAGTTTTAACTCCAAGGATCAAAGTTCGTTGTTGAAGAATCAACCAAAAATGTATTCATCTAAATTAACTGTGGTGGCACAAGTTTTTGTTTTGATCGTTCTACATCAAAAAGGTTTTATCTTGAGCTTGTTTTGGAAATTACCCGTCTAATTTTATTTTTTTGAAAAATCGTTTACAAATCAATGATCTTTGCAGTTTGCCTTCAACAATAACAACACCATTGCACTTTGACATGCCACGTGTCGGCTAGTCTCATGTGCATCCGGTTGGTTATTGCCACAGGGGTTTCCTTATACGTCTTCGGGTCATCAAAATTGAAGGCGGGGTTGCTTAGATCAATAATCCCTCTCCCATCCCTTGGTCTTTGGAGCTGGAGCCCCTTCGAGCTTAGTATGTCTCCCAGTCTAGCTTTGAATTGGGGGGGAAGCCTAGGCGATGCATGGTCCTGTCGCATTTCTTGACTACTCGTACTGGTCTTAAGAAGTAGGAAAATGCTTCTGGTTTCCTCCACGAGCACATTTTCTCCGGGTTCACTCGGGCGTAAACCCAATCTCCTACTCAGTAGCTGTGACGGTAATTCCAGCGGCTAAAGTAGATGGCAGTGTCCACAACGTCGTCCTCATCTAATTCTGGTGGGGGAGCCTCAGACAGGTCGTATGGAAAAGCGATCACTCTTTCCTCGTCCTCCTCACCCTCGTCAACATCTTCCATCTCTTCCTTTCCCTCGACTTTCCACTCTTTGGGAAAGACCCAGTTTAACAGAACGACATCAATTGGTTCCTATTCTTCTACTAATAGCTCCTTTGGATCAAAGTCCTCAAACTCTGGGTCTGACCACAGTCTTTCTTTGGGTTTCGAGTTGGATGCCATCCTAAGACAAGAGAAGATCAAGGAAGAAACTTAAAGTAAGAAAATTTTAGCTTGTTAAAATTTGAAGTGATAAATTAATAGTATAGACACTCAATAGAGTTTTTATACTACAGAAATCGTAGTTTTCCGTAACCCAAGGCCTGAAGGTTCACTAAATATAAGCTCTGATACCAAACTATGGGGTCTTGGCTTCTGGGTACGTCGAGACATACATAAGTATACATAAGGGATATTATAACTGTTAGTTCTAGGCAACCCAAGAGTGGGGTGAATTGGGTCTTAAAAAATAATAACAATTTTTAAATCCTTTTTGAAAATCTTTTAATATTGCAAATAAATATAGCAAGACAAACAAGGATTAAAGCAAAGCAAATATTCAGAAGGTTAGGGATAGAGAGATTGAATAGGATACCAAGGATTTATAGTGGTTCAAATTCTTCCAAACCTACGTCTACTCTTCAAGTTTTTTCTTGAGTATTTTCACTATCTAGAATGCTTCATGGGCGCATTCCAAACTTTTACAACTTCAAGACTTCGCTTGAGCTAACGAATATTTATGGACACATTCAAAAGCCTATCACAGCTTCAAGAAGATCTTATGAAAACAATCTTATATTTTCTTCTAATCTCTCTTGAACTCTTATTTGATGAGATTCACTCACTCACTCAAAGAATAAAGGGTGACTCACCCTTGATTACAATAAATGAAGTGATTAATGAGAAACACTCACTCTTTTTACAGAAATTAATTTACAATAAATGAGAAGGTAAAGTGAGATGAGGAACAAGAGCTGGACCTTCAGCAATAAATGAGAACTTGAGAATATTGAGATTGATTCAAGTAATAGAATACTGATTGTAAGTCTCCAAGGAGATTAAATGCTGAGAAGTTACTCCTATATAAGGTTTTTGTGCATTCATGACCGTTGGAGGTAGGTGAGGGCATTAAATGTCAAAAATTCAACCGTTGAAGTTTGTTGCGAATTTGAATCTGCGTCGCAGGTGTCGACACAAAAGCCTTTGGTGTCAACACAAAATGTCTAGGGCAGGGATCTTCAAGTGATTGGGTCGACACATTTCTTTTGAGGTGTCGACACGAATTCTGCAAACTTCCTCACCAACACCACGGTGTCAACACCTTTGGGTTTGGTGTCGACTCAATTGAACTTCAGCAACCGAGATAAGGCACTTTGTGTCGATTCAATTATTCTTTGGTATCAACACTATATTCTATAGGAACCCTCGATATATTTGTGTTGACACTTTTGGATTTTGGTGTCGACACCAAATTTCTTTAGGCGGGCTCGGCACATTTGTGTCAACTCATCTTCAATTTTGTGTCGACACCTGAAATCTGCAAGTGGCCTCTGTTCGTTTATGTCGACACTTTTGGTATTTGTGTCAACTCAAAATTCTGGATACCAAAAGTGAGGAACCACTTTTGTGTCGATACAAATTTCATTTGTGTCGACTCATTTTGAGTCCTGAGAGTTTCGGCTCTTTTGTATTCACACAAAATTTATTTGTGTCGACACTAATTTTTGATACCTGAAAGTAACTTCATAGAACTGTTAGGGTGTTAAACCATTTGTTCAAAGGTGTTGATATACTTAATATGCTTCAAGTATTCTTTGCCTTTAAAGTGTGACTTAATTTTCAATTGGGGTTTAACACAAAATATTCTCATTTAAGAATACTTAGGTGTTTTAATCCTTTTGAGAGATGAATCATTTCTTTTGGTTAAAGGTGTCAACTCATTTGTTCAAGATGCGGTAACACTTTTTTTTTAGAAAATATAAATATTATCCTTTTAAATTTATTTATTCTTAAAAAATAAATTTATGAAAATTATTAAAATCAAGATAAAAAGCCCTTAGGCTAACATTAACTATTCATTCATAGATAATAAAATACTTAATTTGCATAATAAAGCTTAAAACTTGACAAAACATCAGAATTAAAATTGTCATTACAGTCATCCAGCATCAAAGTATCTTGGACAGATAAAAACAAATAAAAAGCAATCTACTGCTCCCCAGGAGCAGTGTCAAATTCTTGGAATTGTTTGTACTCTTCCTCTTCAAAATACTCGAGGTCAGCGAAACACTCTTCCTCTGATAAATCTTACCCTTCACTTGTGACGTAAACGCCATTAGCCAAAGCTTAGAAGTAAAACACTCCAAACTTTCCCACCATATCTCACAACATAAATTCATTGCAACACATATCAACCAAAACTTTAAAGAGTTATAAATAAAAAAGATAGGCAATAGTTAAAATATGCAGCATGATGAACAGGTAATGGAAAGATAGCTAAATATGCAAGAGTAATAGTGTAATGCAATGCAAAATGCCCCAATTCCAAAAATACACCCAGAGATAGAGCATGAATTCCACGCCGAGAATTACAAGAGTAAACTTAGTGGGTAATTAATCACCAAAGCCATCATCGCGCCTCGTTGCGAATAGTAAATGTATCGCCGGACTTCATGCCACAAATATTTTACTCAATGGCAACAGCGTGGGGGTGGGCCAGCGGGCCATCACATCTGGCCAACCAAAATAATTATTTTGTGCACTTATCCGATAAATCCACCATATGACCCGTGATGCCTTCGCTGGCATCAACCCAAAATATAAGTTACAAAAGATGGACTGCTAGCGACGAACCCATGGTGCCAAAACAAGTACCCATCATAAAGAAATTTTTACACCAGGAATGCACCCAGGGTGTAAACCAGGAACAAAGCCCGAAACAACGTATAAACCGACAACTAAGGACGCCCTAGACTTAAAACCAAGAGACGATTATTCCAAAGTATCCCAACCCATAAAGGTATGATGGATCCCAACATGTCTTGAATGCAACAATGATAATGTTGATGGTGGTATGATACGCACTTCAAAGTACAACAACTTATAGCATGGTATGGCGAGGTACAATCCAACATAGCATGATGTAACAAGCTAGAGCATAAGGTACAATTCTCAAATAAGATTTAAATTTTCATGGCAATGGTCATGCTTTATCATACATTCACATAAATTCAATATTTATCTAATTTAGTCCAACTGAAACATTTAAAACAAGTTATATAACTAAAACATGCCTTATCGTACACTTACAAATTCACAAGTCAACTTTTAATTACTTATTTGCAAACAACAGCAGTGATTCGGGTTATTTAGAAATTGAGTTCGATTTTGATTTTTTTTCATAACCTAGATAAAAATATTTCCTAAAACTTTCGTGTTTAACACTAAAGTTGAATTCAAAGGCAACTAGGGAAAATAAATTAAATAAGTGAAAATAGTTCAGTATTTGGTAGAAAAATCACAGAGAAAGGGTCTGAGATGGTCTTAGTTTTGGGGCATCAAATCTGGTCCTACTGAGCTAATTTTTGGATATGTTGTAGATGAATATGTTCCCTAAAAATCTCATGAATAGTGCTCAGGGTAATTATTTGGGAACAGTTACAGAAATAAGTCCCTTTTACAAAATGTGTCAATCAGTCCTTAAACACACAGCAGAAGCAGTGTTCAACAGAGGATTTAAAAATGATTTGGGGGATCATCAAAGGATTTTAAAATCTAATATTTGGAAAATAACTAGATTGGTATGTTTCTTACACTTTTCATGAAAACCATTTTTGCATTTGGTCACTAAAACTAGAGGCTTTTGATTGCATAAAAAGGTGTGACAGAAGGCTCTGTGGTTTGCTGAACCACAACATTGACGTTCAGAAGCATTTTCACCTATCCAATCGCAATAATTTAGGCTCAGTTTTGGTGGGTATATATATATATATAATGTACAATTTTGATATTTTGACCTAAGCTTAGATCACGACTTAAAATAGGGTTTTGAGGTCTGCAAAACATGCTAGCCTAAAACTGACACACGTTGGCAAATATGTTATATCTTGAGTTTTACTTACTCAAATCAGTTCAAACAAATTTTGTATGAAAGTTAACTTAAAAATATAGAGCTGGATTTAAAGAACTCACTTCAATCATTTTTCTATATTTAGTTATGGTGTTTCAAGGTTTAGGGCAGAAAGTTCAAAAGTCACAAATCACACGCCATTGTGTGTTCAAACTACCTAGCTTGTGGAGTGTCAAGAATTGAGTTATTCGCTTTGCACACACACTATAAGTCACAGGAATCATAAACAATCCATGGCTCATACCACAACGCCCTTTTCTTTCTAGTTTCGATTCTGGTACTTGGTTTCATTTTCAGAGATGGGTTGAAGGAGTTTGTTGTGATTCTAACAAAGGAGTTTTGAAGTGTTTACTTATCTTAGAATGAGTGTGTGATAGTGGATGTAGAGCTAATACTTGGCCTTAGAGTATCCTCCTTGCTCCTTTTTGGATTCCTCATCTTCTTTCCTTCTTTTTCTTTTTCTCCCAACACTTGAAGAACACTCAAGCAATCAAAATTTCTGGACTTTCTCTCTCTAAATGCCAAAAATGAGGTGAGGAGAATGGGGTGTTTGAGTCTTGTATTTATAGAGAGAAGGTTTTATGGAAAAAATGATTATTTGTGTAAGAAAATTTTAAATTTCTTTAATTTCAATTGGTTGCATGGCATGGGATGGTTTTTGAGAGAGACAATTTTAGATTTGGAGTAGGGGAATTCAGTTGGGCATGTTTGGGTGGCCAAAAAGTTGGTTTTTACATTAATTTATTAATTAAATGGGATTTTGGTGCATTGTTGGGCAAGAAAGGCTTAAAAAGATTATTTTTGTGTATCTTTTTAGTATCAACCTCAAAAAACATATATTATATTAGTAAGTTTATGATTATTTTAGTCTTCTAGTGAATTATTATAATTTTTATAACAATTGATTAAATATGTGTAAGTAATTAAGTCACTTTAAGTAAATTTGACTAGATGTAATTTTTTGACTTATTTAAGTGTATAGGAGCTTTAATAATGTTTTTATTACTTTTGTTAGCTTATAATATTATATTATTGTGTATATTAATTGTTTAAATAATATTAGATCATAAAGATACTTTATTTGTACATCTTTTTCTCAATTTAAGATTAAAATACAAAAAGTGACGTTTTAGCACAGTCTCCTATGCATAACCGGCCACTAAGGGACAGTTTTGTTATTTTTGTTGTTATTTTGCTTTTTGATACTTATTTGGATTTAATTCTTTAATTTATGGTGTCCATGTGTCAAATTTTAAATTTTGATGACTTTTCGGTGTACCAAGGGCATTTTGGTCATTTAACCCTTTTAATAAGAATTTTTAATTTTTAAATTTTTATTTCATGGTAATTACTTATTTTAGAGTGTTGGGAGGTTCTCTGGGTGTTAGGGTTTTATCTCTTAAGTTTTGGACCTTTTTAAAATTTTTAGACCGAATTAGGGTTTCGAATATCTTTAGTGACCTATGATCTCGTGGGCTAATCCCCACTAATACTAGGGTCTGAATCGGATTGTTACATGAAGCCCGGCGATGCATTTACTATTCACAATGAAGTGCGATAATGGCTTTGGTAATCAATTACCCATTAAGTCTACTTTTGTAATTCCAAGCATAAAATTCATGTTTTATCTCTAGGTATATTTTTGGGATTGGGCATTATGCATCACATTGCACTATTACTCTTGCATATTTAGCTATCTTTGCCATTATCTATTCATCATGCTGTATATTTTAACTCTTACCTGTCTTTTTTATTTATAACTGCTTAAAGTTTTAGACGATATGCGTTGTGGTGAATTTGCGTTGTGAAATTTGGTGAGGAAGTTTGGAGTGTTTTACTTTTGAGCTTCGGCTGACGGTGTTTACGCCACAAGTGAAGGGCAAGACTTACTAGAGGAAGAGTGTTTCGCAAAACCCGAGTATTTTGATGAGGAAGGGCATGAAGAACCCCAATAATTCGACACAGCTCCCGGGGAGCACTAGATTGCTTTTCTATTTCTTTTTGTTTACCCAAGATACTTTGATGCTGGATGACTGTAATGACTATTTTAAATTCTGATGTTTTGTCGAGCTTTAAGCTTTATTTTGAGAATTAAGTACTTTATTATCTATGAATGAATTGTTAGAATACACCTTATGTATATTTATGTATGTCTCGACGGACCCTGAAGACGGGGCACCACAGTTTGGTATCAGAACTTAGGTTTAGTGAATCTTCAGGCCTTGGGTTACGGGAGACTACGAGTTCTGCAGCGTAGAAACTCTATAGAGTGTTTATAATATTAATTTATCACTTAAAATTTTCTTACCTTAAGTTTCTTCCTTGATCTTCTCTTCTCTTAGGATAGCATCCGACTCGGAACCCAAAGAAGGACTGTGGTCAGACCTAAAGTCTGAGCACTCTGATCCAGAGGAGCTGGCAATAGAAGAATAGGAACCAATTGACGCCATTCCATTACCCTGGGTCTTTCCCAAGGAGTGGCAACTCGAGGGAGAAAAAGAGATGGAGGATGTTAACGAGGGTGAGGAGGACGAGGAAGAAAGAGTGATTGCTATCTCATACGACCCGTCTAAGGCACCCCCATCAGAATCGAATGAGGATGACATTATGGACACGGTCATCTACTTCAGCTGCTAGAATTATTACCAAGGCAACTGCATAGGAGATTGGGTATACGCTAGAGTGAGGTCGGAGAAAATATGCACTTGGAGAAAACTAGTGGCTTTTTTCAGCTTCTTGGGACCAATACGAGTAGTCTAGAAATGCGGCAGAACCATGTATTGCCTGGACTTCCCCCCCGAATTCAAAGCTAGACTGGGAGACATGCTGAGCGTGAGGTGGCACCGGCTCCAAATGCCAAGGGATGAAAGAGGGACTATTGATCCAAGCAACCCCGCCATTAATTTTGACGATCTAAAGACATATCAGGAAACCCCTGTGGAAATAAACAACTGAATGCGAATGGGACTAGCCGGCACATGGCATGTCAAAATGCAATGGTGTTGTTATGGGATCTATGAACCAACCTGGGAGGGCGAGGCGGTTGTTCGTCATTTTTATTCACACCTATTTGAACTAGATTTTAGTGTGCTTGGTGTTCTATTTTTCTTTTGTTTGAATAATGTATGGGTGGTTTTGTTAGCATTTTGAAACTCGTATCAGCTATGTAATTGAGTTTGGTTGTTTTGAAATGCAAGTAGTTATTATAAAAAAAAATCTTTGCAAGCTGTCTTATAATCTCAAATTTTGCTCTACAAGATCTCAGAATATGAAACAATTAAAAAATTGAAACAACCCTCAAAACCCATGACACATGTCACATCAAAACCCAGGACATGGAGATTCGAGATTGAATAGGTCATATTAATAGCCCAAGGAGTAAGGGATTTGGTGAAAAGATTCAACAATGATAAAAATAACGTTTCCCAAAACGTTCGACCAAAAACGTGCAAAAAATGGTTAATGAAAATAGACATACCTTTACTATTTTGGCCATAACTATTTCTAGAAAAATAATTTTGATATGAGGTTATCACCATTGAAAATAAGACTTTCAGGGCTTCAATTTGAGCACAAGAATAACCTAATTTAGAGTTCAAATGAAGAAGATAAACTATTTTTTTTAAAAATAATTGGACCGTGCGATAGACCGATCACATCACATTGGCTTAACGCTTATTACCATACACATTTGCACACCTTTTCGGGAATATCATCCAAAGGAATGGAGCATCTTTTTTGGGTATTAAACCGAGGGAACCAGGCACCCATTCTTGCGCAAGTTTTTGGTCTTTCACCAAGGAGCTAGTCAAGCTTACATTAAGTGAAAATTGATCTCAATATTTACAACATAATTGCTCAATAATATTGGTCTCTCAACCATTGCACTTGGTTTTCACCTATTACACATGTATTCACTACATGGTTCACAATTCAATTTTCTCACCATTTATTTCACCAACTCAAATTTTCACATTTTGGTACTCAAAATAAATTTAAATGGGAATCACACAATTTTTCCACATTTACAAGATTTTTAATCAAAACTCAATTTATGCACAATTGATCCAATGTTAACCTAAATCATATCTCCAAGATGCCAAACCCAAACCAAATTTCTAATTAAACCCACATTTAAACCCATTATTGTCAATTAGTTCAAATCCATAAATTCTATGATTAAAAATACAAATTAAACACTCCTCATACTTCCATGACGCTATTCTTCAACAAAATCAAGTTAAACCCAATTAGAACATAAATATTCAAACCAAAAGTTTTAAAATCACATGATGTTAACTACAAATACATGAAATAGAATAAATTTCTTGTATATATACCACAAAGAAGCATGTAGGGAGAAGAATCCTACCTCTTGGAAGCCAAAAACCTCCAGACCCGCAAAGCCTAACTTTTTGGACCTCCACAAAATTGACTTTTGGTTGGATGTATGCGAAGCCCTCGTCGTGTATAGCTAGAATTTCGGTTTTTGTTGTTCGATTTTGAGTAGAAGAGGGTTGATTTTTAGAGAGAAGGTGTTGCATGAGCTTAGAGTTTTGAACAATGGTGGAACAACAACAAAAAAGGAAAAGAAAGAAAAGAGAAGAAGATGAGGAGAAAATGGACAACGGGATAGGGGGTTCTCCCTCTTTGTGTGTTTTTATTTTCTTTTTCTTTTTCAATAATATGTGGGTCCCAAAACAACAAATAATATATATACATATGATTATATATATACATGTATTCACATTCACATTAATTGATCCTCCTAATTTAATTTTAATTAAATTCAAGTCATATTATCACCATTTTTTGACAGCATAGAATTAATCACAATTTAATTACCCAGGATCTCCACATATGTCAACCACATGCAACATATAATATTTATTATCAAAAATCATTTTCGTTAATATAAATTTGTTAATGAATTTAATTAAAGCATACCCCGTCTCCATCCTTAGGGAATTTTGTCCCCAAAATTCAACGTAAGTTCCTGCATCAGTATCCTTCCTATTCTTACCAATGATCGCAAAAGCAAGACACTGCAAGGTCTATAACAAAGGAGATGTTATCATATTTTTGCAACCAAGAGCGACCCATACCAATGTAAGCGCATTCTCACAAAATGAACATCCACGCCTACTGTCTCCACGAGAAGGTCTCGCAAACTCTAAGGTTATCTCAACGCCATTGACCCATTGTTCAACCCACATCACTGAACCACCAAGACATAACCTACACTGAATGCCCAAAGCGATCACTTGCATTGCGTGAAGCTAAACCATAACCAAAACTGGTTTCACACACTCTTTACTCTTGCCTGCACTAACTAAGGTTTTCACTCAAAATACCACACAACGAGCTCATCTCTGTCTCGAACACACATCTATGATTACTTCTATAAACCAAAACACATGATGTCAAACCTTGACACTACTCATTGGGAATCATAAGCATCCTATGTTACGCACAATCAAAGCTCCATTCTAGTCCCCACGATTGGTGACTACAGAACCCCAAGGCACATCATTACTTTTCATACGTCTACTGCACCAACACTAAAGCCAAAGGGATACTCATTCCTAAGTAGAAACAACAAACATCTAGTTTAAGGGGAAGGAACTCACTCGAATCATAGGGTGATCTACCACGATACAAGATTTTTAAGCGAGATATGGGCTCAAAAAAAGAATTTTAATCACGGCGAAGATTCTGACTCAACAATGATTATAGTCTTACAACACCGAGGATCTGGGTAAATGATTATCAACAAATGATACATCTTATAACAAAGGATCAAGTCCTTAATGGTAGGGGAAGCCAAACCAAAGGTATAGTAATCATATGGGTAACACACAACAAGTTAGAATGATAAACATACATCTTTAAGCCGAATAAGGACCGTAAGGAGAGCTTTGGATGACTTCCAACAATTTTTTAGCCTGTCACCTAGCCCACTTAAGAGTGATGTTTACTTTTTAGGGGTGGAGGGTACTTTAAAGAGGGAAATTATAGATATTCTTGGCTTTTGTGAAGGCCTGTTGCCTGTTCGTTATCTTGGTGTTCCTCTGATCACTTCAAAACTTACTTATAAAGACTGCAAACCTCTTATTGATAAAATTGGCAAAAGAATTCAAGTGTGGACTAGTAAATTCTTGTCCTATGGTGGCAGACTCCAACTGATTGGATCTATTCTGTTCTCTATGCAAGTTTACTAGGCCTCCTTGTTCATTCTTTAAAAGAAAATTTTCAAGGAGGTGGAAAGTTTACCGAGGGCCTTTTTTGTGGAGTGGCCCGGACATGAAATCCTGTGGGACCAAGGTCTCGTGGGAGGAGGTTTGTGTTCCTCGAAAGGAAAGGGGGCTATGAATCAAATCTCTTGTTATGTGGAACAAAGCTGTTGTGGTAAAGCATATTTCGTTCCTTCTCACTTGAGGTGATATTTTCCTTTGATGTATGTGGATTAAATCTAATATCCTCCAGGGCTATTCCTTTTGGTCGGTTAAGATTCCTCAATTGGCCTCATGGTTCTGGAGGAAACTCCTCCAACTCTGCACTCTTATCAAACCTTATGTCAAGTATGAAGTAGGTAATGGGGAGGACACTTGCTTGTGGCTCGATCCTTAGCACTCTTAGGGTTTCATTCTTGAGAATAGGAGCCCTCGTATCATCTACGACTCCAGTTTGGATTGTCTCGCGAAAGTTATGAGTATTATTGATAGATGCGATTGGAAGTGGCCATTGGTGGTCTTTATGGATCTAATTGAAATGGCGAGGGAGGTTAGGTTTTTGCTTGATTCCTTTAAGCATGACAGAATTAGGTAGCTTCTCAATGATGGGAAGTTTTCCATAGGCTCCTTAAGGGAGGCCATCCATGACCATAAGCCTAAGCCTATCTGGAAAAATCTCGTATAGTTTAAACACCATATCCCTAGGGTCAGTTTTATCCTCTGGATTGCCATTCAGAGGTGGTTGTCCACTAGTGATAGGCTTCGGTTATTTCGCATAGCATGTGACTATCGTTGTAGCATATGCTCCGGTATTAAGGAGTCCCATGATCACCTTTTCTTCAATTGTTCCTTTACTAAATAGGTCTGGGCTTGTGTGTTATGTAAGTGTCAGTTAGAATGGTCCGAGACTACCTGGTTGGCTTGGTCGGGTAGGTTTGCCAGTAGTCGGGGGCTTTGCTTTGAGTACCATGGTGCAAAAGTTAGCCTTTTCAGTTGTAGTCTACTGCGCCTGAAATGAGCGTAACTTTCGTAAATTCTAAGGGCATAAGCAAAGTTGTGAGGCGTTGTTTAAGGAGATTCGTGACTTAGTTAGAGGTAGGGTCTCTACTAGCCGCTGAATATTTGACTCGACAACTAATGGGGTTATCCAAGAGGAATGGGGTGTGGCACTTGATATATTTGGTACTAATTATTGAATTGTATTTCTTTATCTATGCAGCGAAGAGCCAGCTTTACATGTGAGTTTTGGGATTATTTTTTGGAGTGTTGAGGGATACACAAATATGAGTGAGTTACAGAGTGATTTTATGCTATTTCTATTTCCTGTAAATGTGTTTGTGCAGAATAGTGTGGAAAATCTAGGAGCTGTGAAGCCTGTACTATTTTGTTCAGAGCGTTAGACATACACTATCTTGAGTGAGTGATGGGAGGTTTTAACCTATGTGAATTGTGTTTGCTATATGTGCAGTGGCTCTATTTGGGAAGCTAGAGTTAAAATTGCTTATACCTTTTTTTTGGGAGAGTTGAGTGACACACGTTGAGAAGAGTGATGTGAGGCTGTTATTGTCTTATTTCTCTCTTTGTGACCTAGGTCCCGAGTGGTGGCCTATCCCAGAAAGAAGAAACTTAGACTGTGATGGTTTTGGCTTCGATTTTTGGTGAGCCTGATGCTACGGCTTGTGGGATGGTCCCGAGTTCAGGCCTAAAGCCTCACCTGGGAGGATGATCCCACATGTTTCCTCAGCTCATTTTAGGTAGGCGTTTGGTTTTTTGTTCCAGCTCTTGCTCCTTAGTTATGAGGGGTGTTCATAGCTTGTTGGTTTTTGTGATGTCCTATCTAGCCTCTTGTATAAATAGGGCAATGTTGGGCTATTTTGCCATGCTTCATGTTTGTATTTTGATGATCATTTTCTGGCTGCTTTGTATATTTTCCTGTCTTTATTACTTAATTCTCGTATATATCCATTCTCTATAGCTTTTGAAGGAAATCGAGTGTGTGAGTTTGGGTGCATGTGTACAGGTTTTTTTTTTATTTTTTTGATACTGAAGCTTTAATGCCTGCCCAGGGGGTGATGTTAGTTATGGTTTTGAGCTTTTGTCTTTTTTCCCTACTGTTACTAGTTTTTGAGGTGATGCCAGGTGTTTTGTTTGATTTTTAGGGTCCTGTGAATTCCTTGTGGACCGGTTTGTCTTGTCCAGGTTTGGGGCGTTACTTGGTTGGGGTGCACTTGATTGCTCATACCCGGTGTAGTTTTTTTTGGTTGGTGATGTTGGTTTGTTCCAGGGGTGGTTCTGTTGGTTTATCTGAGGGGTGGTTTTTCTCTTTTTCGTGTTTTGATGGTTTAATTTTCTCACCCATTACATTTTTCTAAGTTATGGCTAGGGAAACTTTGGTCCTTAGGGCTATGTTTATTTTGCCCATGTTTGTTTCTTTGTTTGTTGCCGGTTGGTTGTGGCTAAGCCTAAACCCTATTTTTGTTGCTTTTGACTTTGTTCATTTGGGGTGGTTTGTACGGCCTGGGGTATGCCCCTTGTAATCGTGTACCTTTTTTTTTCTTTTATGTTACATTTAATTACCAAAAAAAAAGAACCGCATAGAGAGTTAACTACTAGACCAGAAACAATACTGTTTTAGCATGAGAACACAATCAAATGGCTTTTTTTAACAAGAATAGTGGTGACACTCGAGTGGAGAGGGTTTCAACGAAATCAAACAAACAACATGGGTTCGAGTATAGGGGTTAAGCAAACAAGAAGATGCAAGTACTTCTCTACATCATCACCAATTCATCCACTCAGAACATCCAACCATCAACCACCCCGAGATGTAAACAACAAACTAGCTGAATCCAACATGAAGCATACTCACTGAACAGAAAAGAGCTAATAAACCCTAGTTCAAACCATCTATAGTTAAGCATAAAAACCATATAACAAAATTCGCACACTACCTCATTACCCTTTTAGTACTCACACTCAGTCACTTAATCCTCCGACGTACTCATGTCGATCACACACCCAAAGCTACCTCCCAAACTCACCATGACTGATGGGATAATAACATCTCTCAAACTTCTTAAAGATAGAGTTTGAGCACATAGGGTGATCCTAAGAACATAGGGTGATCCTAAGAAGCCACATCAATGAAGGATCTTGAAACCCAAAGTCTTTGTAACACGCATCTAAACTACACTCTCACAGAAGCCTCAAGTTCATTCATAACACAACTTGTGTCCTCACCAAAAGCAAGTAACCAAAACATCGACTCTAAGAATGATAAACGACTTTTAACACCAAACAACGCACGATCTGGGGCTCATAAAGGACTATCAGAGGTTCGCAATGCAAATAACACGGCCACATAAACTTTCATAAGAATCTTACCTCGACAAGAGTAAAGGTATCATTAATCTAGTACCAACCAAAACATGTACTAAAAAACTATCAAATAATCTTTGACTTGTCATAGCAGTCATAGACTCCACACCTCACCGCGAACCTCCCCCATTTGAAGGGACTTACATGACAAACCTACTGTTGGAGGCAAGACTGTCAAGATCTTTGTTTTTGCAAACGATTAACGAAAAAAAATTAACTGGACGGGCAATCGCCAAAACGGGCTCAAAATAAAACTTTTGACGTCGAACGATCAAAATAAAACCCATGCCACCAAAGTTAATTTAGAAGAATACCTTTTGTCGATCGATTCTTCAACTACAATTTGATTTCGAGTTGAAACTCTAGTCAGATCTTCTACTGTATTCCCTTACGCGATCCTCGAACGTAGTGTGGGCTACTTAGGGTTGGTGTACTGAAAACCATATTTTTACTATTTAATTTTATTTTAATAAAATTTATTTTTTATTTTATGAGAATTTTTATGAGCAATGTATGTATATCATTTCTTAATGTTACGTATGGATGTTCGATATTCTGTATAGTATTTAATCTGGTGTATAGAGTATGGCTTGCACACAGAAGATCAGATTTTAGGTTCTTGCAGAATATAAGTTTTATGTTCACAGTTTAGATGGAAATAGACATACCATAGGTACGACTGTAGCACAGAGTTTTAGTAGGAATGTCTTAGTTACGAGGAACAGATAACAGCGTTGTCTATTGTTCCAACTCTCTGTGCTAGTACACTTTGTGTGTATTAATGGGACATTTGAGGTAATTAATTTTATACTGACTATATAAATTAATTCACACCCCAATGTTATTATGAATAGTGATTATCCTTTTAATCTTGAAATAATTATTAATTTGCGTATATTTAATATTCGTTGTTTTGATTCATTAGAGGGCACGTTGTTATATGGGTCTATATTCCCGGTGAGTTAGATAGTGATATTATTTATATAAAAAATATTAATTATTGACGAAATTCATGTCCCAAAAAATCAAGATTAACGATACCCTCTTAAGGAAGCTTATAAATTTTAACCAAGCCAAACTTTGGATTTGATTATTCAGCGGTCAAATAAGTTAAGTGGAAGGGCTTAAGGAATATCAAGATGCCTATTAAATTAAGTTATCAGTAATTAAATTTAATTTGTGGGTATCGGGAATCTTAGTATGGGAGAAATGGTAAGTATTTAATAATAGGAGCTCAATGCAAGAAGGTCTTGAGATTATGGATCAGAGTGCAATTATAGTTCTTTTGTGGTGTGAACTGTAATTCAGTGTTTTATGAAAATTACAGAAATCGCTGCATCTTTCCATAATTGTAGAAACCGCTGGTCGGTATATGTGTTACACTGAAAGTCTTACTCATAATTACTCCACAGGTCCCTGCTGTAGCCCTATATATATGCGAGTAGGCTAAACCAGTTTTATATCATTAATATATCATATTTTTTCTTTCAAGACTAAAATATATCTGGGTTCTGCCGCTATGAGTTCTTGATAGTCCGTACCCCACACTACGTTCGAGGATCGCGTAAGGAAATACAGTAGAAGATCTAACAGGAGTTTTAACTCGGAATCAAATCGTAGTTTAAGAATCGATCGACAAAAGTTAATATTCTAAATTAACTTTGGTTGCATGGGTTTTATTTTGATCGTTCAACGTCAAAAGTTTAATCTGGAGCCCATTTTGGCGATTGCCCATCTAGTTAAATTTTTTTTTTGTTAATCGTTTGCAAAAATAAATATCTTGGCAGTCTTGCCTCCTACAATTGGTATCAGAGCCGTTTTGTTTTTTATTTTTTGTTATCGGGACTGGGTAGATTTAAAATTATTGCTAACTTTGTTTTGCAGGCGTTCTATTCCCAATTTTATAATCATAATTTATTTTCATATTTAACTGAATGCGTAGATGATGATTAATTTTTTTTTCACGGGGGTTGACCGTGATAAATTATTTTTTTTAAATCGAATGTGAGCTTACGGGACATAGGTTTCGATATAAAAATTTTATATTCTTTAATTTTGTTTTCTAATTTATTAGAAAGAAAAATAAGAATAGGTACGGAAGAATGAAGGTGGCGGCAGCCAGTTTTTTTTTTGCTTTGCCATTTTTTTTTCAATTTTTTTGAATAAAAAAAGGTGCAAAATAGCCGCAGCAGCAGCCAAACAGAATGTTTCAGCAACGCAAATAGCAGGTTCAGCCTACCCACATATATATAGGGCTACAGTAGGGACTTATGGAGTAATTATAAGTAAGACTTCTAGTGGAACACATATACCTACCAGCGGTTTCTACAATTATGGAAAGACGCAGTGGTTTCTGCAATTTCAATAAAATACTAAATTACAGTTCACACCACTAAAGAATTATAATTGCACTCCGACCCATAATCTCAAGACATTTTTGCATTGAGCTCCTGTTATTAAATGCTTACCATTTCTCCCCACGTTAAGATTCTCGATACCGACTAATTAAATTTAATTACTAACAATTTAATTTAAACGACATCTTGATATTCCTTAAACCTTTTCGCTTAACTTATTTGACCGCTGAATAATCAAATCCAACTACAGGGTTTGGCCTGGTTAAAACTTATAAGATTCCTTAAGGTGGTATCGTCGATCCCGATTTTTTGGGATGTGGATTCCGTCAATAATTAATATTTGCCATATAAATAATATCGCTATCTAACTCACCGGGAATATAGACCCATATAAGAT
>JAOTRH010204943.1:0-10000 GCA_034768845.1 Heliamphora exappendiculata | reverse complement strand
CAAACCGATCTATATACACACTTACTAACTTTTATTTTTAATAAAGAAATTTCAATGTCAATCCAAATAAGAAAACTTTTAAAATCTCACTTGTCATGAAAAATTTAAAAAGTAATACATTCTAGGGGGAAAAAGTTCAAATGATCAAATAGGGTGAAAAATCACTTAATAGCCTTTTAATAATTTTCTTTGTTTTTAGTAAAAAAATTTAATTTTAATACAAAATAATGTACTTATTTTAAAAAAATCAATTACAAAACACTAAAAAAATCTTATAATATGACCGCCTAAAACAAATGGAAAATTGGTTCTGAATAGTTCAATTTATAAGTTGTTTATTATTTTTTATTTAAGATAAAAAAATTACAATGAGTAAAATATATTGTTATAAAAGTTTTAATACGTAAAATTTTTTTAAGGATAATTTTAAGAAAAATCATACAATTAAATTTTACGCGTTAATTTTTTTATTGATGAATTTTACGCATTAAAATTTATTTTTTTTAAAAAAATTAGCTAAAAAATTCCGTAAAAAAAAACTAGATAACCAACGCCTTATTTTTTATTTTTATTTAAAAAATAAAAAATAACTTTTAAACTTATTACTAATTAAGTACTCCTTTCTTACCTACCCTCCCACGTTCTGCGTGACTGCCGAACTGGTCAATGGCACGTGAAGCCTCATGACTCGTGCAAAAAGGGTCCAGTTGGACCAGTTTTAGGCAAATTATTAGTTACTTGCTAGCTATATTATTTTTGTTAAATAAATTATTATAATTTATATAATATGTGTTATTTTTAATATAGTTAATTACTTAATCAAAATTAATTATTATATTTCTATCATAAAATTTATTATCATCATATTAAATAAGAGCACTGTATAAACTTGCAACATAGTATTACGAGAGAACCGAATAATTACTCACATCTAAGGCCCAATATGGGCAACTTTAATTAGTGAAATTTTTTTATTTTTTTATTTTTAGTGTGTAAATTAATTATTTAAATAATAATATTAATCAAATATTGACTACATTTACAAGCGATATAAATTAATGGTAAAGTTTTTTTTTATTTTTTATGACAAAGATAAAAAAAATTAAATCAAATACAATAATTGGAAACTAAATCTCTAATGTGAGCGGAAAGCATGGTTATCCAAATTGTTTCTTCTTCCACAGAAAGTGCCAACCTTAACAGTCCATGAGCAACCTTGTGCCGCTTGATATGGGAGCGTACAAAATTGGAAGTAGAGCGAGTTAGCTCGTGACCTTCATCATTAAAGATACTTATGTTGGATAGATCTTCCTTTTTTGACATAAGAGCATTAATCACCTTGAGGGAATCTCCTTCCAGGTGAACCTTCTGCATCTCCTTTTTCACCACAAAGATAGCCCACACAGCTTTCGCGTGGTCAGCATCCGAAGTAGTTTGGAGTTGTAGGATTCCCGCAGCCAAGGGCACATCCTGATCATCCCTGGCCATGAACCACAACCCAATTCTACCATCTTTGCACCGCGCCCCATCAAAATTTATCTTTACAAAATCTTTTGCTGGTCGTGTCCACTGTACTTCATGATTAATTGGTGAGGGCCTTACAAGTCTGGAGGATGCTGCATTGTGAAAGTTTATCAAATTTTTTCCAAATGTGTAGATTACATTCTCCATCACTTGCACCCGATCTGTCATGTTTTCCATTAGTCTCGAATTTCTTTCCATCCAAAGCCTCAAATTAATCATACAGAATAGGTCAAAGGCATTCCTATTCGGGTTCTTTTGCACCATTTCAGCCTATGTCTGAAATCCCCCTTCCTTTTAAATGGTGCCAATCCCCCAAATTGAAAGCCCAACTCTACACTTGATCAAAAAAAGAGCAATCTCGCAGGTAATGAGTTAGCGATTCTGCCTGCTTGCCACACCAAACACCGAAGGGATCTTGGATAATATTCTTCCTGAAAAGCTGCAGTCTCACCAGTAGAATGTTCATGCAAGCTCGCCACGTGAAAGTCTTCACTTTATTCGAAACTTTTGCCGACCAGATCCCATTCCAAAAACCTGATACCGCTGAGGAGTCTGAACACCTTGCTGTTTCATCAGTTGCTTCAGCCGCAACATAGTAACCTGACCGGATAGTATATTTTTCATGTGTCGTGTAGTGCCAAATGAGTCTGTATTGCTTGCTGCACGACACAATAGGAATTACGTAAATCATGTCGCTCTCGAAAGGAATGAACATTTGACGTAGTAGAGCTCTATTCCAACCGTTCCCATCACTCTGAATTAGATCTGCCACTTTGAGGTTAGGTTCGTTGAGTCTCATAGGGCTGATCACTTTGAAGTTGGGTCCCCTAGGTATCCACTTGTCCTTCCAAACACAAATCTGGCTGCCATTTCCTGCTCTCCATCTGATACCCCTTCTCAAAATCTTCTTTCCCTCAATGATACTCCTCCATGTGTAAGAGGAGTTAGGCGTAGCCTTCGCATCTAAGAATGCCGTTGTGAGGAAATATTTGACTTTTAAGAAATGCCCCACAAGAGAATTAGGGTTGGTGAGAAGTCGCCAACCCTCTTTGGCCAATATAGCTAAAGTAAACCACTCCAAGTTTTTGAAGTCCAGACCCACTTTTGACTTGCTGATACAGAGGTTGTTCCAACTCTTCCAGTGAATTTTACTTTCCTTGTCTGATCCACCCCACCAATACCTAGAAATTAGAAAAAATATCTCCGCATAGAGTTCTGAGGGAAGTTTAAAGACTGACATATAGTAGGTTGGGATGTCCTGTGCCACTGTTTTGATGAGAATTTCCATCCCCGCCTGAGAGAGAAGCTTCTCCCCCCATCCCTGGATAACAGCCCAGATCTTATCTTTGATATGTCTAAATATCTCCTTCTTGGACCGACCAACCATTGACGGTACCCTGAGGTACTTTCCTTGCTCCTCCACAACATCAACTCTCATCACGACCTTAATATCTGAGATACAGCTAGATGGGGTATTCTTACTAAAGGAAATGGCTAATTTGCTGAGGTTTACCCGTTGGCCAGAAACTTCTTCATACCTCTTTAAGATGTCCCGGATTGCTTGTGCATCAACTAGGGATGCTTTGTAGAACAGTTAGCTATCGTCAATGAAGAATAGATGGGATATTCGTGGGTCGTGCCTACATGTCCATATGCCTTGAATTACATGTGAAGCCCAACAAAAGCATCATTTCCTTCAAGAAAGACCACTCAACCCGATCATAAGCCTTGCTCATGTCTAGCTTTATAGCCATAATACCTTCTTTGCCAGTCCTTTTAGTCTTCAGATGATGGAATAGTTTGAAGGCAATCAAGATATTATCAGTGATAACCCTACCTGAGATAAAGGTGCTCTAAGCTTCATGGATTACATCCGACAGAGCCATCTTCAGTCTGTTAGCTATAATTTTGGTCACAAACTTATAAATAACATTGCACAACGAGATGGGCCTATATTCTTTTTCTTGTCTCAAACATTTGACCTTTGGGATTAACACTATGAAGGTCTCATTGATAGGTTCAAGAGATGCAGACGAATTAAGAATTTCAAGAACAGCTTTTGTTACATCATTACCCACAATATGCCAAATACCTTTGATAGAATACAGTCGGCTTTCCATCTAGCCCAGGGGCTTTTGTTGGTGCCATCTAATCCAGAGCCCTTTTTACTTCTATCACATCATAGGACCTTAAGAGGTAGCCGTTCATTTTCGTTGACACTTTCCTTTGAACCAAGTCACCCCACTGATCACCAGTTCGGAGGATGGAGGACCTGAAGATATCTGTGAAATAATCTAGCAAAATCTCGTGCATGGCAGAAAAAATTAGTGTGCCAACTCCCACTCCGATCTTCAAGGCCTGAGATACGGTTCTGTGTTTGTCTAATGGAAGCCTTGGCATGGAAGAATCCCGTGTTTCTGTCCCTCAGTTGGACCCAATCCATTCTGCTGCGCTGTTTCCACATCTCCTCATTGCGATCCAATAACTCATCCAATTGTGTTGTCAAGCTTGCCTCCAATTCCACACTATCGGCTGTAGAGAATCGATTTTTCAATATGCTTATCTGTTTAGTTAACCTCTTGATTAGCCTCTGGACATGCCCAAAAGAATGTTTATTCCATTCCATCAAGGAGTCCCTAGCGTGCTTGATTCTTGCCTTTATACCGTCCAATCTCACCCCAGCCGTCGTCGAATTCCATGCGTTGTTGATGATAGTTCGCATTCCTCTTGCCTCATCCACATTTTCTCAAAACTTTAGAGCTTGTATTTGGGGTGTCCACCACTAATACGTTCATTAGCCGTACAGTGGACTATGATCGGTACATGATCCGAGCAGTGACTTGCCAAAGTTCGAGACGAGGCCTTTGTGAATAAACTCCCCCAGTCCCCTATGATCAACCCTCTATCAAGCTTCCCACGAACGAGGTCTTGTCCTTTTCTTCCATTGCTCTAATTAGAGGAGCAATCGAATGGTCCGAAGTCCAGAAGGTTACACTCTTCGGTAGCTCGTCTAAAAGCCTCAATATGCTAGTTTGCCCTCCTATCTGCCCCAAAATACTCGTCCCTGTGTAGGACCTCATTAAAGTCACCAATACACACCCATGGGTACGTTGCTAAGTTAGCCAGTCTTCTCAAGAGCTCCCATGAATACTTCCTTAGGTATGTTTTAGGATTCCCATAAAAGCCAGTGAGTTGCTATAGTCTGCTTGTAATGTCCCCTCTGACTATCGCATCGATATGTCCCACTGAATAGTTCCTGATGTCAACCTCACGATTCTTCCATAGGAGGCCCAACCGCCCTGATAAGCCATCTCTCTCCACCCAAAAGACACCACTCATACCCAATCGAGTCCTCGTTACATCCCACTTACGCCATGGTAATTTGGTTTCAATGATGAACACAATGTTGTGATCTTCGGCCTTAATCAGAGATTGAAGGCAACGAACTGTCCGAAGGTTCCCAAGCCCCCAGAAGTTCCAGCTTAAAATTTTCATGATGCTCGGTGGGGCTGGGAATCAACCACCACCGATTCTGTAGATTTAAGAAGTTGTTCAGAAAAAGTCCCATGCCTTGATTTCTTGTAGCTCACCTCAGAGAGGTTCATTGGGTTTGACTCAGATAATCGCACACCTCATTTGCGTTTCTTGTTTTGTGGGTGGATAGAGGGCGTGAAGGTCCCCCGTATTTTTTTGGCCATCTTCTTCCAGGACCTTGCCTTGGGTCGGGGTCCCTCCAAACTGGGTATATGGGCTACAGTTTGTAATGTTGAAGACTCAATTGGCTTGAATAAATGGGCAGCATGCTCCCCTATACCCGGATCATTAAAGATTGGGTCTGTCTCCATGGATACCTCTGGCATTTTTCTATTGATAATGCTTCTGTTGACAGTCAAACAGTGCCCCTTAAATTGAGAAACTACTAAAACTGCTTGTGTTTTATGCGGGGATTGAGGGAGTGTATGAGGGAACCCGTTCCCAGCCATAATCGTTCCGCGATCGGTGGGAAATTCCAAACAGCAAGAGTTGCTATTTGAGGAGTTGACTTCCAAACAGAGCCCTTGCACTTGTGGACGCGTAGGAGGGCTCCCCTTCTCTTCCAAAATCACACCACAATCTGTGGTAAATTGACCCCTTGACCTAGCCAGAAATTGGCAGGTTTCCAAATCCGGAGGAGCGCCCTTCAAACCAAGATTCCCCGTAGATTTCGTCGCCGACAGGGTTAGAAAAACCATCGGCAAAACACGGACTCTCGGCATCGGACCTGCCACGTGTGTTGTAGTGTCTCCGATAGCCTCCGTTACTGGCTGGACCGCCACCGGATAACTAGAAATCTTGGCCCCGTCGCTGCCTCCACCCTCCTCCAAAACCTTCCCATGCCCTCGATCATCCTTGGGGAGATCACCTCTGTAGTCATCTCCACTGCTTCGGTGAGGTTTGAACGTTGCCTTAAACTTGGAGGGGTTGGCACCCCCAAATCGCAGCCAGGGACCATACTGCCCATGGTTTTGGTTGTTGTCTCCTTGATTGAGCATCTTTGTATCACAATCTCTCTTATTGTGACCCAACACCCCACAATAGTAGCATAGAAGTGGAAGTCCCTCATACTTGAAGCTTGCCCATTTCGATTCTCCCTCCCCAACTGTGATTTTAACTCCTCTCTGTATTAGTTGCCTCACATCTATATTCACTCGGATCTAAAGATGGGGTCCTCAAGCAAGGCCATCTTCCCCGAACTCCATGTCTTCAAAGTTGTCGCACTTTTCCTCAATGATTCTCTCCACATTCTTGTTCATGCATGCAAGCAAAAGCTCGTATACACGAATCCATAAAGAGGCCCTGTGAGGGCTGAATTCAGAAGCTTGCAGGCTGCCATTGTAGTTCTCCAACAGTAGCAGATGATTGTCGAAATTCCACGACCATTGTTGAATACACGTTGCTTATCCACCATATGATTAAATTGAAATAAACATAGTTCTCTTTCAATACCTTACACGTCACACCTCTTGATAGATGGCATTGACCATAGTGATTCTCATGGCATCAAAGTTGAAAGCTTTTCGAGTTAAGAGTTTACCAACTACGCACAACTTCCCTTTATACTCGTTGGGCTTTTTGAGAATAGCATCCAGTTTAACTTCATCTACTTTGTCATTTATGAGAATTAGTTGTTTTTGAAAGTCAAGAAACGTGTCTTTCATTGTTTTTTCCCACAATTTCGAAACTCCTCTCAAACTAGGAGAGACTAACTTTAGACTAATTCTGCCATGCAGACACAGGTAGTAAAGACCCCTACAGAAGGAGAGATCCCTATAAGAGGAGGAGAAAGCCAAAAAACATATTCCCATATTGTTAACGGTAAAGTTTAAACTATATTTTTATAATAAAAATATAATTGTTCATATATTTAATGATATCTCATCAAATTAATTTTCAGTATAAATAATTTATAAATAAAAATAATAAAATAAAAAATTCAAATCAATAAAATAGACTCGTTTTAAATTCAAAATCAATTAAATAAGAGGGCTTCTGTCCTAAAAAAAACATTCTCATCACAGCATGTGTATATGTAATGAATATCAACATGTATATTATGTGTTTATAATTTTAGATGCTGATTTTACAGTAAAAATTTAGTTTTAATGTATCAATATTGTTTTACATTAAAAAAAAATAGACATTGGAGGGGTTTGATAAAAAATTTAAGTGTTTGATAAAAATTGTACATTATAATTAAAATAAAAAAATAATAATTAAAAATTATAATAAAAATTATACATATTTATAAAAAATTATAACTTATAAATAAAATTAGTAGTCAAAGCTTGGTCAAACACCTCCATCCCATAAATTAAATGAGCACACCACATTTAATATGTTGCCGTGATATTTATTATCTATAAAATAGTTTTTTGTAAAAAACAAAGATTAAGAATAATAATTTTTTTGAAAAACTAGTAAAAAATTTAAATCTTATGCTGTGTATTAGTTTTCATTCAATAAATTTTTTTTTAACGTACAAGATTTATTTTCAAAAAAATGTTTCAACAATAGATCTTACATTTATTGCGTGAAACATTTTAGGAACGAAAATATTCTCGCTCCTTAATTGTTTTTTTTGTCGTCATCATCGTCCTTCACATCGTCATTTATTTTAATCAATATTATCAAGATAGAGAATCATTATATATATATATATATAGATAAATTTATTTATTTATTATGTAAAATAAATAATTTTATCTAATTAATAGATATTTTTAAGAGAAATTACACTTTTTAAATAAATTAAATTACACATATTAAAATTTTTATTTAAAGACCATAAAACTTTTATTTTTGAATTTCTCGCTCAATCTCCCTAACTTTTTCCGTTCCGACTCGGCCGGCGCATATCTCGGCGCCTCCCATTGCCATATTTGCCACTACCGACGCGACAAGTAGATAAGGTTGGATCCGCTGGTCCCGTGACCACTCTTTTAATATATAGTACCATATGGTAAAGTGAGTTGGCGCTTTCTCAATGTTGGCGCTTTCTCAATACTGACTAGTCAGCTATTGAGCTTTTTGTTTGTAACAATTTTTTTAATATTTAATATTTTTAAAAAATTAATTTAAATGGACTTATTTTTGTAAAAGAACTCGTCATAGAAAATTTTAAAAATTGAGATAGAACTAGAAAAGATATTTAAAAATCTTTCATACCTTTTTTCCTTGCTTAGTAAAAAAAATTCAATTTTAACACAAATGAAAGTACATTTTAGAATTTTGGGAAATCAAACAAGTAAATAAATTAGGCCATATAATACAAAAGCTCTAAAAAAAATGAATAGTTAAAATCCATCTCAAATAAGGACTGAATCAAAATTAAGAGAGGATTTAAAATTATTTATGTTTGACATTATTAAAACTAATAGTTTATATATTGTAATAAAAATTGTGAGTATTTTATAAATATTATAATTTATAACTGAAATAGAAGAAAAAGTAATTATAAATTGTAGCATGAGTTATTAGTATCTAAAAAAACTTATAACTTATAGCTAAAATTATTAATAATTAGTAGTTTTGTTAAACACCTCTATTATTAGCAATTATTTGTGCTACGCATGAAATCTGTAACGTCCATAATTACAAAAAAAAAAAAAAAAGTTTTAAAATTTACTTTTAAAGAATTAATCAAAGAGTTTTGCAATTTTGGCCAAATTAGGAGATAGACATATAAATAAATAGTATGAAATTATGAGCCTATTAATGTCATATATGAAGAACATTGAACCTAAATAATTACTGTTCACATACTTACAATACCTCAATCAAGTGGGAATTAAGAATGTATACAACTAACTCCTAACAGGTGACTCTAACTATCTGACTCAAATATAAGTGTCCCACAACTAACTTCATAACAACTTAACTAACTCATCCTGTCCAACTACCATTTGTTTGGTCTTTAGTAAACGAAAACGAGCAATTGATAGGGGCATATTCGTAATATCAGTAAGCTGATCTGCTTAAATAATATGCTTGAATTGAAGTTGATGAAAATTCACTTTTTTTTTTCTAATAAAATTATAATCAACTTTTACCTGCTAAGTGCGAGTATAAAACACTGGATTAGAAGCTAAGGTAAGAGTCGAGATAAATATAATCATACCGTAACACAGGAATCGAAACATTAGGAATGAACAAATAAAAAAAAAAAAAGAGTTGTTGTAAACAAATTAGTTCTAAAAATGATATATGTTGCTTCTTAGCGGAGCGGACCACCAGACAAGATGAGGCCCCATAAAAATGCAAAATCCAGATGTTGATTTCCCATTCAAGCTATGAATTTGCCCAATTGAGATCATTATATGCAACAAGAGGTAAATGTATCTTATGAAATTGAAGATCATCCTACAGTGTTCCTTTAGGCTATGTTTGTTTTGAGGATAAGAATTAAAGGTCATGTTTATTTTTTAAAAAAAAAATTATGAGGTATTTAGTATTCTCTTACTAATAATCATAGGATAATATATTCAATACATTATTAATCATTCTTTTTATTCATTCCCATGTTTGGTTATTTCATGGGACACTAAAAATTATAATATCTAATATTTTATTTGTAAATTTAAAAACAAGTCTTATGTATAAATGACAATAATACGCTACACAATTATAACCAAATTAACATGAACCAAACTAAGAAGTAACCATTTTTTAAAATAGAAAAAATGTAAAAAATATTTTTTAAAGAAAAAAGAAAATTAAATATTTTTTTAAAAATAAAATAAAAACAAAAAATAGTTAAAACAAAAATAAGTGGTTTAGAAAAATATATAAAAAATAGAATATATTAAAACAAAACAGTTAAAAATAATAAAAAAAATAATACGGGTTTTTTTTAATAAAATAAAAATACAAAGAAAGAAAGTTTCTTAAAAACAAAAAGAAATAACAGTTTTTAAAATAAAAAATATATTAAAAACAG
>JAOTRH010204932.1:0-11104 GCA_034768845.1 Heliamphora exappendiculata | reverse complement strand
TAAAGCCATTGTGGTAACGCCATAAATTTCCTTCTAAATTTTTTCATTCCGAATTTTGGTAACACCATAAATTCCATTATGAACTTTTCCATTCTGAATTTTGGAAACGCTATCTTGGTAACACCATAAGTTTGCAATTACTTTACATCCTTAATGTGAATTTAATTTCTCGTTGTATAATGAGAATATTTTAATAAGAATATTTTCATTTAATTTCTCGTTGTATAATAAAAATATTTTAATAAGAATATTTTCATAACGTCACAGTTTAATGAGAATATTTTCATTATGAACATTCTCACTACACCATAGTCTCATTTAATAGTTTAATGATAAAATACAATTATGAATGTCACAATTTAATGAGAACATTCTCATTATAAATGTCAATGAGAACACCTTCTATTGAAAACATTTTCATAAGTTCTCATTTTTACAATTTTCTCATATGAAAAAATCTTCAAAAAATTAACACCCAATAAAAATTAATTCATGGCATTATGTCATAATTTAATGAGAGCATTTTTATTATGAATATTCTCACTACGTAACATTGTCATTTAATAGTTTAACACATTCAATTGACAATTTATTTGCGAATGAGAACACAATGCAATATTGCACAAATTTTTATTGTAACGGTTAGTTAATTTTTGGGATGATAACACATTACAATGAAAAATAAAAATATTCTCATTATGAGTATTCTCACTACGCCACATTCTTATTTAATAATTTAATGACAAAATATTGTTATAATTGTCACAGTTTAATGAGAACATTCTCATTGTGAATGTTAACACGCTACAATGAGAGCACCTTCTATTGAAAATTCAGTAATAAAAATTTATCATTTCAGTATGAGACGAAATAAATGAGAAATTCGAACAAAATCAATGCGCAACGTGAAAATCAGAGACAATAGAGGCTAAATATTACATAATGAGTTCAATGAAAACCCCCAATACGATTCAGAAACGCGAAGAGAATGTTAAATACCGATATTATCACATCTAGGGTTCGCGAATGAAAAATACAATATTCGATTCTCATTACTTACTCTTTAGAGTCATTCTTTGTTGTTCGATATAGATAAATCAATGAGTTATTTCTGAAATAAGGTCGTAAAAATCTTCGAGTCAATATCTTCAAAGATTGGAAAATCAGTTGAACGCATATCCCTCTGTTTCAACGAGAAATTTGGAATAATAGTTACCAGGTTTAGGAGATTTGGGATAGCGCAAATAAAATCTTTAAAGTAACGGTAATTTTGATAAATGACAAGACAAAAGAATTTAATAGAATATATATTTTCTAATGAGACTTATTCCAAAATAAGCTAACGAAATGGGACCTCTGATAAGAGGTCCCAACATTTTAACATATTTTTTTTTTTTTTGTAGTTTGTGAACCTTTTCTCATCAAAGTTTCTTTAGACGGTTCCACATTAGTAACACCTAAGAATAAAATAATTAAACCAAAATTTTAAAGTCCTATTTAGTAATGTTTACAGTTTTTTATTGGGAATTTCAGTTAAATGTCTAAAAAAATAAATTTTAACGCGCAAGGTTTATGAACAAAAATTTTAATGCACAAAGTCTAATTACGTAATTTCTTTCGAAAATACTCTAAAAACAAATAAATTTATCTATTTTGCATAATAAAAAGATGTATTTATTTATTTGACATTCATTTATTTAATATGCAAACAGATTAATTTATCTGTCTGCTTATTTATGCATAACAGATAAATTTATCTGTTTGCATATCAATACAGATAATACAAACAGATAAATTTATCTGTATTTTTTATGCATGCTTTCAATAAGACAGATAAATTTATCTGTATTCTTTACACGTGCTTTTAATAAAAGACACAGAAATTTTTGTGCGTTGTTTATACATGTTTTAAAAAGACACAAATAAATTTATCTGTTCTACGATATTTTTGTACCAAAAGGGCTATACACATTAAAATTTTTATGATAATAGACCTTATTCATTAAAAATCTTTATACTTGATGAAAACAGTAAACGGCCTATAAATTAGACTGTTTACTAAATTTTCGTTTTTTTTGTTACAATAAACAAAAAACATGTTTTCATTTATTTTTTATAATAAAAATAAAAATAAAAATATGTTTGACATATTGATGTTTAAAAAGTGGTGATAATGACAGAAAATGGTAACTGTTAATGATAGCAAGCGGTAGTGATAGTAGTTAGAAGCAGTGGTTGTATGTAGTGATCAAATATGGTGGTTGGAGGCATTGACCGTATGTAGTAGTTAAAAGTGGTGGCTGAAAGTAGTGGTCAGTGGAAGTGATCGAAGCCTCAAAAGTGGTGGCAAAAATAGTGATTGAATGTAGTGAAAGAAAAAAAGATATGATTGAAATTTATTTACAAAACAAATAAAAACACATTGTTCTATTTATAAGAATTTAGTAAATTCTGAAAATTATTTATATTTTTTAAAAAATAAAAAATAAATATTAAATATATTTTTATTTATTAATTACAAAAAAAATAAAAAATAAAAAATAATAATAATAAACGTAAACCTTACCAAAGTGAGCCTTAGAAGATTTACTCAAGGCAACAAAAATTTTGAAAAAAAAATTAAATAAAGTTGACTTTCTAGTCTTGTGTATGACTTGATAGTTGAGTCTCCTTTAAAAGCACAATAATTTGTCTTGCATGAAACATTTCTAATGAAAACTACCAATGAACCACAAATCATGGGGATAAAATTTTCATTTCTTTTTGTTTTCTTGTTGTCTTCATTTTGTCTAGGTAAACAAGGCTTAGTTTGTTAACTTGTTTTAAAATTAGATTTTTAAAATTTTCTAGCTTAAGTCAAATAAGTAGAATTATTTGATTAAAAAGTTGCTTTTTAAACCACTTCGTAAAGAGAAAAAAAAATGTATTTTACCATTTAATTTTTTTTAATAACTTTAAACAAAAAAAAAGCTAAAAATTCATCTTTTAAATAAGAACCGAACAAGATTTAAGTATCTCCATAAAAATTCAAGATTCAAACACAGCCTTATCACTTCCAAAGTTACTTTTTCTAAAAGCGCTTTTCTTTCAAAGTAGTTTGTCAGTTCCGAGTACAATGTTACAAGAACTAGATATGGGTTATAATGAAAGAGCTAGAAGTAAAGGCTTTTTAATGGTTTGAGCTGGAAGAAGGGAACACTGGGACACACACAGAAAATGACTTGGGGACTCAAATCTCAAGCTTGTCTCATGTCATGTGAGTTGCAAGATATGAGTCAGCCACTTGTTATTATCCTCAAAGAATATAGTAAATACAAATGATTTCAATAAAATTATATGGAATAATTAGATAAAACTCGGATTTTTAGATTTTATAACGCATTTAGTTCATTTTAATTTTTTGAATTCGATCATATGTTTTAAAAGTTTTAAGAGCTGAGGTACATACACTATTTTAATGCTAGAAAACTTAATAGACAAAATTATCTTATTACTCACGCATTCTCTTAATTACTTAATACACACCACTGACTATCACATTCACACCACTTTCAACTCCAGCCGCAGTTGGCAACTATTTTTCGATAACTTTCGACGACCATTTTTTCAACGACTTTTGGTGATGATTTTAAGTGATCTCTAGTATTCCTCAAATAACTTTTTTAGCAATTCGCAAAACAGATAAAATTCATTGTTCGTTGTATTTAAACATTCAGATTTATCTCTATTCGCTCCACCACAACATGGGTGGAGGTAAGCTGAGGCAAGGGAATGCATCTAACCCCTCTCAGTTATTTTTCTTTTATTACTTTAGATTCTTTTATAATTATAAAAAATAACCCCTCTGAATTATACCATTGCCCCCTCTAAATTATGATTTCATCCCTAATATAAAAGGGAACAATACACACACACTGAAGTGCCCTAGCATGCCGCTTTGCGCCTCTGCATATTGTGATTTGTGAATAACTCATCCCTTTCGCCACTGCTCGCTGCACTTCGCGCTCCTGCTCCTGCTCCTGCTTGCCCTCGCTACCTCACTAGTCGCCCCTATTGCTTCTGTTCGCACAGTCGCACTTCGTTGTCAGCCCACCGCTGCTGTGTTACTGAGTAAGCTTGTTCTACCTTCTAAGTTCTATTTTTTGGGTGGAGATAATTTAGATTTTGATGTTTAATATGCTGAATATATAACACATATTGATTGCTAAGCCTGAATACATAAATATTATGTGATTTTTGAGAGATGAATGTTATGTGATTTTGATATAAATTATGCTGATTGCTGGCCTGAATACATCTGATCGCTCTCATTTTTCACAAATTTTGATTTTTGATGTTATTTGATTTTAGATTTGGGTATTAATCTTAACTTATGAAGAGATTTTTTAAGAGACAATCAAAATTAGAAACAGCTTCTTCTACGAGTTAGGGTATTGTTGGAATTTGTGAATTCATTGGCCATTGAATTTTAGAATTCAATAGCATAATTCAATTGCAATTGAATTGGCCATTCAATTAACAATTGAATCTAGGAAATCAATACCATTCTTGTCTATTGATTTTCCTGTAACCCCCCACTATGATGGAAGGCCTATATATACTGTCATCTCATTTAGAAAGAAAGACAGATGGAGGAGCACAGAACAGAGAAAAAGGAAAAAAACTGTAGAGGTGAGAAAGGAGATATACAACTCAGATTATAGTGCAAGCTGTAAGATAGAGAAAGACAGACAGAGTACGTTCGTAGCCGATCCTTGGTGGTGTTCCAACGATCGTGTAGCCGTTTTATCCTGAGAGAGTGAAGCCAGTGGAATACCTATAACACCCTCGGTAGGCGGTGAATCATTTTTAAGTAAACTGCGCTTGCAGGACGCGGTTTGCAAATTCTATTCCTGTTATTTCTGTGATTTTATTTTCCTGTAATTTTAAATTATTGTAATTGCTGAAAGTTAATAAAGATGTATTTTCTGGATCACCGAGCATGTATATATTTTTGGCGTTGGATTGTCTCACAACAGGTAAAACTTAAACAAATATTGTATTGAAAGGATTTTACCTTATCTTCTTGCAGACCCAGGCCAATGACCCTGTATTTTGGATTATGATATCAATATTAGAGAACAAGGGTGTGAGATTCTGACCCGTTTTTTTTTCGACATTTTTCGATATACGTTTAGTGTTTTCGTTGCAGTATGTTTATATGCTTTTGATGCATGATCGGGTTTAAATATGCATGCAGGGTTGGTTCCTAGGGCCGTTGGACGTTGCAATGCAGGTTTTAAAAAAAAGATATTTTCGTGGCCTATAAATATCTGACGTTAGATATTTTTAAAGGATATTTTTAAAATTTCTCAGCTATGTTTTTTTTTCTCTCTACCTTCTCTCTAACTTCTCGAGGGTCTGAAAATCGATTTTCGACATTCCAACAGCGGATCCTTGCTATTGGCATCATGGTCTATACATCAATCCGGATGAAATTTTATTTTGACAAAGCTTAGTTTTGCACGTGGATCGAGATGTGATATTTTTAACTCAACGAGGTAGGATCCTAGACTCTCACATCTTATAAGGGTGTTACGTGTAATCGTGTGCGTTTTTACTGGTTAAAATGCATGAAATTTGATTTTGTTTCAAAAGTTAGATTTTGGGGTTCAAAATCATTTTTTGTCGATTTCGGTATGATGAAATCTTATTTCGAGTGTTTCTTTTGAGGTTTAGGTGTTAGGCTTGGGTGTGTGTATATCATAAAATGTTGTATGGGAGTTTGGAGGTTTCGATTTGAGGTTTGAGAGGCTGAAATAGTGGCTCAAAAACTGTTTTCAACTAGGTTTGGTCGATTGGATCGTGGGTTTGTGGGTTCAGTCGACTGGATCTTGAGGGTCAGTTGACTGGGCTGTGTTTTTTAGGCATTTTTGTGAGATTCCAGTAGGGTGTTTGGGTCGACTGGATGGAGTCCATTCGACTGGGTTCTAGGCTGTTGTGTTTTGTTGTTTGGTGGTTGGGTCTTTGGTTTTGAATGGTATTCAGTTGATTAATATATGGGATTAGTCAATTGAAATACTATTAGATGCCTATGGGGCTCTGTTGGTTGTATTGTGGCTTTGGAGATCGTATCGTGGCTTCGGGTATTTGTGTAGGTGTCGTCCTCGGGATGACGTGCATGGTTAGATGTGGGTATTGATGCACGGTTGTGTACGTGGTGGTTAGTGCATCGTTATGTGCAAGGCGTGTGGGTTCGTTGCTTGTTTTAAAGGTGATTTTTGGTGAGAACCGTTTTGTAAGAGATTCAGGTATTGGTCTCTGGGTTAGGTTTTGGTTTTCTGCATCGTTGGTTGTCCTGGTGAGTGGACGGGTCATTCGGTGAGCAGATGACGGGTGTGTGGCATGTAATGTTGTGTCGGGTTGTGTGGTGTCGTTGTGTGGAATGTTGTGGTTATACATGTTTCTATGCTTATAGAACTATGGTTAGTTTTATTCTTGCATGTTATAGAACGGATATGTGGTCATATGTAGTTATATGTGATCTTATATGGTTATGGTGTATCTAAGCTCTAATTTTATGTGTGCATGTGTTGCACTGGTTAAAACTTTGGTTTTAAAGTTGTATATGTTGGGGCGAATTTTGGTCCCTCAGTGAAAATCCATAAAGATGCATATGAGGGGCGAATTTTGGTCCCACGGTGAAAGTCCGTAAAAATATCTGTTGGCTCTGGTCAACAATGCATGAGTTGGGGCGGATAGTGGTCCTACGATTAAAGTCCATGAAATTATATGTTAATTCTGCATGTGTTGCGATGTATACATGGCGTGTGTTAGATGTAGGGCTCGTGGGAGTCTTGGGTCGTAGGAGTCTATCTTTGCTGGTGAGGCATTGTACTATATATATCAAATTATTTTCTAAGCTCTGATGAGTCGTAATACAAAATCACTTTCAAAACTGTTTTCTTTGAGACTCTTGGAAGTTCTCGTATGAAATTATTTTTTAATTTTCTTCTGGAGCTCGTATGTCTTTTTTTAATTGCAGAAATCGCTAGTAGGTGTTTGTGTTCTACTTGAAGTCTTACTCATAATTACTTCCAAGGTCCTTACTGTAACACTATATATACGCGGATAGGCTGAACCAGTTTGAGATTGATAGATCATATCTCATATATTATTATGATATTATTTTTGTCTTTCAAGACTTAAATATATCGGGGTTCTGCCAGTACGAGTTCTCGGAGGATCGTAATCCACACTACGTTCGAGAATCGCGTAAAAAAATGTAGTAGAAAATCTGAATGAAGTTTTAACTCGGAATCAAGTCATAGTTGAAGATTAGATCGACAAGAAGTATTTATCTAAATTAACTTTGGTTGCACGAGTTTTTTTTTTATTATTCGACGTCAAAATTTTTTTCTGAAGCCTATTTCGGTGTTTGTCCGTTCAATTAATTTTTACCGATAATCGTTTTTTAAAAATAATAATTTTGACAGTATTACCTCCAACATATACATAGCATGTGTTGCATGTGGGGCTCGTGGGAGTTTTGGCTCGTAGAAGTCTATATTTGCTGATGAGGCATTGTACTATATATATGAAATTAATTTTTAGGCTCTGATGAGTCGTGATATAAAATCATTTTCAGAACTGTTTTCTTTGAGACTCTTAGGAGTTCTCGTATAAAATCGTTTTTCAATATATGCCCCATCTAAACATGATTCCTGGAGAAACTATTTGAACTATTTGCTTCAAATTTGGGTAGTTTTATGGATAGTTAGTGAGAAAGATGATGCATCCTTTAAATCGTTTTTCAATATATGCCCCATCTTTCCAAAAAAATTTCAAAGATAGCGTACCCTTTAAATCAAGCAGCCTCTCTCTCTCTCTCTCTCTCTCTTTGTTAGGCGAAATAACTCACCGCTATAACACATACAAATGATACACAGTCATATACAAACAATACATTTTCAAAACTATTTCACTATACACATAAATCTGATACATTTTTAAATCCACAAAATCATTAGTTTTGATATAGGTTTCAACCCATTACAATCAAATGTGACCACTGGTATATTTATTAATGATTAGTGAAAATATTTTTATAAAGAACATAATCCATCAATATATTTTAATTTCAATTCACTACGCATATCTACTGATATATTTATCAGTATTAAGTATATGTTGAAATATATTTTTATAACATAGTTTTAAATTAATAAAATGTATTAATGGTTTAGGGAAGTTATGTGCATTTAGCAATAATATGCCACTGATAATTGTATCAGTATTCAACATATACGTGATTTTAAAATTATTCAACAACTGATAATTATATCAGTTGCACACTAATCATATAGAGAATATGTATTAAAAAATCACCAAATTCTGACTCGACTAGATCCATTTACGCAATGAAATTTGATTAGATATGGCTACATTAAAATCCACTAAATCATTCTCCAACAATGTACTCACCGAATCGATCAACCACTCAGAGACGCGTTGCCGACCAAATCAACTTCTCTAACAACTGGCACTTCCTCTAAGACTGTTGCCGGAGAGTGGTTTTTCGGCATCAGAATCTGATTGATACCATCCTTTAAGAACGACACGATGAAGCAGCGGTTGAGATCGTCCCACTTGTCGAACTCCCGAATCCATTTGGCATTGTGGTAGTGGTACATGTGGTTGGTTGGTTTGGCCGTCTTGAGAGAGATGATGAAGGCGATAGGGACGACTGATATGATGAAGAGGAGGAAGACAAATTTGGTGGAACAGAAGAAGGATGGCATTGGAGAGAAAAGAGAGAAGGAAGAGAGGGGAGAAGGTTAGAAAATGGGTAGCACAAAAATAGATTAGAATCAGTTGCCGTATGGTATAGAAGATCTTTGGTATCTTAAAAACGGAAAAGATCAAATTTTAAATAGGGGTAAATTGGAAAATAAAAATGATAGATTTTAAATGAAGGTAAATTAGATATTAAAAAATTACTTTAAATGATAAATAACTAAATTTATTTCTTAAAAATTATGGAACTAAATCCCTTATTATACCCTAAAAAATTATAAATCTTTAAATTTCTCTAATTTTTATGGACATTTTTCAATTTTATATTGTCTCATACCCTATGTTTGTGTGGAAAAAAAGATCTACATAGGGTTTAGCCTATGTTTGGTTTAATTTTTTTATAAGTTTTTTGTTTAAAATTTTTTTAAAAAGTTTACTAATTTGGCCTAAGTTGACTTTTTTTACATCTTCTTATATTTACTTTTTTATATAAAAAAAGATAAAACAATTGAAAAACTTAAAAAAAAAAAAATTTTAATCCAAACACAAACTTAGTAGAGATAACGGAAAAAAGGCAAAAGATGAGACTAAAAGATAATGAAGAAAAAAAGTTAATTTTGTTTTTCACAAAAAAAAAAAAATTATGATTCAAACACAGTCGAGAATCAAATGCAAACCCTGCTTTTGAGCCAGATTCCTATTCATTTTATTATATTTCTTAGGTTGTTATTGGATCAAAGATTTCTAGAGGGATTTATGAAAGAAGAAAAATATATATTTATCTAATTATAACGAATAATTGTGTTGATGTGATATTTTACATGATACATTATTCTTTCTCACTAACTAGTAACTAGCACCACATTCTCTCTTTATTTAAAACCCAATTTTTTTTTCTTTTTTTTTCAAATTCAGTCTCTTTTTATTTTTCATAAAAATATATATTTAATATAGAAAATAATTTATTTTTTATTTAAACTAAGAGTGAGAAATGAAAATATTTAAAATATCTCATTTAATTATTAAAATATTGTTTATTATTTAAGATTAATTTTATAATTAAATTATAATTAAAGTGTTTTTAAACACGAACAATTGCTACTCTATATATATATATATATATATATATATATACACAAAAATTACCAAAAGGATGAACTCATGAAACTTTTTTTTTCTTTCTACCATTTTGTTTAACATTAATGAATATTGCTGTTTGTTGATAAGTTCAATTATAATGGTAATGCAATATTAGTTAAGTACCACATTTGTTTTCTATTAAAATAAATAAATTTGTTCATTTGTTAATAAAGTGAATGAATAATATGTACTCTTTTACTAATTTAAACTGCAGATTCCATTGCCAGATGTTGTGCAAAAAAATTTAAAATAATTATAAATAAATTACAAAAAAACAAATTTTACGTGATTTGACAAAAAAATAATTTTTTTACGGGTGGTAAAATTCAATATATAAAGAAAGAATAACAAATCACTCGGTTCTCATAAATTTTCTCTTTCAAACAATTTGTACACATTAATTATCTAAGCATACAATCATATTTATAGGAGAGAAAAGAGACATAATCTAATTATAGTGCTTGTATTAGTCGAATTCAAAACTAATTAAACAACTGCAAATTCACATTCTTCAGAATTATTCAAAAAATCAAATTTAGTAATTATGATAGACTAGAAGTCTGTCCCAATTCAAATGAGATTTGAGCCAAAATTCTTAACAATCTCTACATTGATGAGAATTCATATCTCAAACAACTTAACATACTAACGCGGCTACTAAATGCACTAAAAGTGTTTAAATTTTTGAATAAAATAAATCAACAGATAAACTATGCATCTAAATGCGTTTTGTGGTGCCAAGTTCGTTTAGGGTAACCAAAGTTTTAAATCAGACATATTGACAGATTAATGCTACTACCATGTGCGTCTTGAAACGACAAATTGCACATAAAGGTACCAAATTCCAAAATTTGAACAAAATATGAACAAATGTACATATCACGTCAAAACCAAATGTGAATCGAGTGGAGCGGCTACTCAAATTACCAAATTTTATCATATTCAACCTGTATTGAAGCTTCCCCTAAATGACACATCTTGTCATCTAAACTGTCAGCATATAATCACTAACAAATGCAACTGGATAACCGACACAAAATTCATCTGTTGACAAATTTTATCTTGGGACAAATTTCACTTAAAAATCAAGCTTCTCATGATGAACAAAATAGATTACTCTAGTGAACAAAATAGGCTTTACCTACTGTAAAGTTCTCTATCTTCAAATGATCCAAATAAACGACTTTTC
>JAOTRH010204910.1:0-11105 GCA_034768845.1 Heliamphora exappendiculata | reverse complement strand
TCATGGCTGTTGGTTTTCAGGCTTCAATTGCAATTGAATGGCCAATTCAATTGTAATTGATCCAGCTATTGAAATCTTGATTTCAATAGCCAATGAAATTCACAGATTCCAACACATTTGAAATCCATAAACAAAATAATTGAAACTTTTTAAAAAAAATATAAAAAAGTAATGAACTTTTTAGAGCAACAATTATGCTGTGAACAAATTAATACTACGGTGACCCAATGAATTTATCAAATTAATCTATTAAATAATTTGGAAAACTTATAAGCATTAAAACAATGGGTCCTATATGAAAACTAATTATGTTTAATCTCACAAATGTGCCAATCATTTGATACATTTATTTGGTAAATTAATTTGGTCAGTCTAACTTTACTCTTTTGAGAGATATCAAATTGTGCAACTTAAAAATGACTTTTTGTGATTCCGAATATGACCTCAAATCAAAGGTTTGTCAATCACACTGTACGTAGACTTCAATCGCAAACCTCTTAGCTTTCATCTTGAGGAAAAATAGAATTGTAAAGTTCTTTCCTATGTTATATGAATTTGTTTGAGTACGAGTATCGATTGCGATTATATGTATCTATGAATTAAACACATAAAATTTCAAAATTAAAAATACCCAGACTCAACTAAAATATATTCAAAAATTAGATACAAGTGTGTAGATACGGAAAAAAAAACATGACGAATAACAATTCACAAATCAATATTTTAGTTTTTTTAGATTTTTATTAGTTTATACCTATTGATTTTTCACATCAAATATTTGTTTTTATCCTTAATAACTTGTTACCATGGTCAGCTCAAGCCCTAAGCAGCTTAAGTGGTCGCCTAGGTCCTCCATTATAGTAGGGGTCTTGTTTTTTTAATACTATTATTTTAATTTAAGTTTTTTTATTAGGAAATTGTAGTCATTTTTCTATTGAATTCATAATTTTTTGTTACTTTTTCCAGTTCAACGCTTTGTTCCTTAAAAATATGCAATTTGATTCTTATTAATTTGGAAATGCCACATTAAAAGTATTAGCGATAAGTTATTTATTCAGTTCAAAATAAATTTGAACAATTTACTCTTTTTGGTTTAAGGGTGGCCAATGGCGTGGGGAGAGAGTGAATTAAATTTACGATATTGTGAATCTGTCTTATAAAAGTCCGATCACATGGGCCAAGTTCTTGAACAATTCTATTCATGCAAAAATATTTTTATTTTCTTTATTTAATGTAAAAAATTAAATTATTAGGCGATGATAGTTTAAAAAAATAATATTATCTAAAATATGATATTTTTTCTTATACAAATGGTTCAGATTTATTTTTAGATTTTTTTTCTCAAAAAAGGTGTTGCAAATAAAAGCAATCCAATTGATGTATTGACTAATATAAAAAAAATAATATTCTTTCTCAAATATATGCAAAAAATTTTACATACAATACATATTACTTATGCAAAAATATATATATTTTATTCTAAAATTAATAAAGTATTATTTAAACTACGTCACTAAGAATAGTCAATTAGTTTATGAATAATATTAATTGGCAATGGCACGTTAGCAAAATGTGAATATAAGCATTTAATTAATAATTTTATACTTCCAAAAAAAAGTAATATATATTTTAATTTAAATTATAATATAAAAATATATAAAATGCCTCTATTTTATTTCTTGCTTTACGCCTTAAATTGGCTTAAGCCGCCTATGCTTGTTACCCACAATAACTATAAATAAGAGTTCTAATTTTAGTATATTACATTTACCATTTACTATTTTTTTATGATTAAAATATTAACTGTGTTTAATAAAAAATAATCACACCCAATAAATACTCTATATGCATATTTGTATTATGTCATATCTTTACTCTAATAATCACCTATGAAATCCAACTTTTGACCAAGTGTGGATTAGTTGACCAAGTTTTTAGATAACTTCTAATAATAATTAGTTGTCCAAAGTGTGGATAAGATCCAACATTCAAAATGGCAAGTTAGCGATGCAATGAGGTGAAGCATTTTAATTAATAAAGTAATTAACTATAATTGCCATTGATTGGTATTTAATATCATTAAACAATAATTCAACAAATGCTATAGAAAATGTGAAGAAATTCGGTGAAATATTTCATCAAGAAAACAGCTACAAATAATTTAGTTATTTTGAATTTATTGATGATATTATTAGCATAGCATTTTTATTTAATAGCGTACCAACAAAATAATTCGGGCGAGACAAAATTAGTTAATCTATATTTGTTAGTTATGTAAAAAAAAACAAAAACAATCTACTTATAATTAATTCATATCCACCTTTCTTATTTATGAAATAGACATCGTACTCTAAGAATATTTATAGTATGTTTATTTTATCGTAATATAAGAAAAATTTAGTCACAAAAATTTAGTCACAAAACGTGAGAAGCAACTAATTAATCATATGCTTTCAAAAGAAATCGAAGAATTTATTTGAGAAGCAGAAGGACGGAGAAGGACGACAACGACGTCGACTATTTCAGGCAGATGGTTGGGTGAGAAATACAAATCCTTGGTTGATGAAGGCCCCATATACCCACAGCTTTAACTCCGGCAAATCCATGTCCGGCTCACCTTCTTTAACCTGTTTAATTTTGCTCATGAAAATTGATTTTAATTAATTTCGTCTGTTTTCCAAGCAGAATTAACCGAGAATAAAGGAAATTAAGGCATTGATTCGTTCATATTTTTTTAGCTAAAAAGTTTAATATAAACTGTTTGGCAAAAATATTAATTTTTAAAATATTTCAGTCAAATTCTTATTTCACTTTAAAATTAAGAAAATAATATCAATGCTTAATAAATCATTTTCTACCATTGTCATATATATATATATATATATATATATATATAATTGTTATAATAACGTATACAGAAGCGTAATATTATTGAATTTGAACAAAAAATAAAAATAAAACTAAACTTTTATCCAATCAATCAATTTACTAAATTACTTACTTTAAACTCATTTTAGTTTTGTGGTTAAAAATGTAAAATAAAAATAAAATTAATTTTTAAACTAGTTGCCAACTAAGTCCCGAGAAGGGCTAGGATCATCGAGAAATTAGATAGATTCAATGAGACCATGTTTGATAAATGAGATAAAATTGAATAGTATATGAGAGATAATTAATATGTAGGTTTCATATGTATTTTTAAAAATCATGAAATAGTAAATGAGATTATGTGTATTATGATATTAATTATATTATATTTGATTAAATTAGAATTAAGTATAAAATAAGAAATAAATTAGACTTAAGGAAAAATATTTCAGATGGGGGCAAATAATCCCAAGGGGAGGGGTGAGATAAAATATCAAACCAATAGTCTCTCATAGAAGGGATTAATACTTTAATTCAGTAAACCAAACAGGAGACTAGCAAGAGATAAATTCTTAATAGACAATGGCGTCTCTCGGTCCTCTAAGGGGGACTCAACGGTCCTATTGTGCCATATATGGGCTCAAGCAAATCACATTTTAATTATTTAAACCATACATTATTATTGTTCTATATGTGTAAATTATTTATGCCAAAAATATAAATTAATTAGATATTATTAAATATTTTAACAAATTATATTATTTAAAAAAAGTAAATAATAAATGAATATTATCATCGTTCTATGTTTTTAAGACAAATGTAATTTGTTCAGTAACTTAACGATATTCGATCATCTTAATATATTTTTTTGCATGAGATCCGAGAGAGGAGCTAAATTTTTTTGAACGAGTAATTTTTTTTCACATATTTTTTTAGTTTAATTTAATTTCTTTTAATCTCTCCAAACAAACATGGAGGCGAGAACTCACCTTGGAAGTAAAGGTTAATTGAAACCTCTCCTCAGAAAGAGTGCCCAAGTTGGAGCTCTGAACGTTGAATTTGGTGAAGAGGGACTCGAGAGCCTTGTAAAGTGATGCAGCCACCCCTTCACCTCTGGTGGACTCAACTCTCACATGAAACCCTCTTTCCTCCACTTCAAACAAGTCTATCTAAAATTGCCACGTATTCAGTCTGGTTTCATTTGATAACTTTTTTTTTTTTTTGACATTTTTTTTTAAAACGATAAAGAAAACTCAGATGGGTTTTAAATAATAAGAAAAAATATATTAATATTTATGAAAATAATAAATTTTACTATCGAAAAAGTATTGATATGAAAACTTATTTTTGTGTCCATGTAACTATTAACTAGAACCCATTAGACTTCTTTTAACAGAACTGTTGTTTTTTAACTAATGAACGAAGCCTTGTTTGGGATAAAAAGGTATACTCTACTTTCAAAACTAAATAACAATATTGTGATATTATTCCAAATACTATAGTTTATAAAAATTTTAAAAAAAAGGGCATATTAAAATTTTCAATAGAAAACTATCCTAAATAAATTATGCCAAATAATCTAACTTCTTTTCTTTCTGTTTTTTTTTTCAAAAATAAAAATAAATTTCTTAAAAGTTAAGCTTTTTAAACCCTCTCAAACAAGGCCTAAATGTGAAATGAAAAAAACTATGTCATTTGCCAACTAGCTCTTAGGTCACTTTTTTATTAACTTCTGAGAAAGTCTTGTTTGGGAATACTAAGAAACTTTTCAAATTCGGTAATTCTACATGCTTAGAAAATTTATTCAAAATTTAAAATCAAATTTCTAGATTTACTTGGAGTATTGCTATACCACAACTCGTTAAATAAGAACTATTTATTTTAAATATGGGATAAAATTCTAAATAATTTAATTTTCTAAGTACATAATAATTTCAATTAACTTGTAGCATTTAAAAATGGTAACTTCATCTTTCGTAAAATATGCATTGCAAATTTGTAAAATAAATAAATAAATAATAAGCTTCGGCCTTTTTTTTTTTTTCAGTAATTTTAGTATAAGTTCTATTATCAACTGGTAATAGAATTTTAGTTCCGTAATAACTTTTGCAACTATTTTAGTCTCATGCGATAAGTGATATATTTATCAATTCATAAAACTAATATATTAGTTAAATAAAAATGTATCACTTCTCATTTTTAACAGTTATGATAGCTTGATAAATATATCACTTGAATTTCTCTGTTTATTTAAAACGAGAAATATTAACTCTTAAATATGAACAAATTAGACATAATATAATTATTCTAATTTTGATATGATTAAATATCTTAACATAAAAGTTGTGGGACTAAAAAATTTTATGAGGTCTAAAAAAACTAATATTTAAATTTTTCTTTTTTTTTGGGTAAAAAATTGGAACCTTCACTAGCTTCATCTAAATAATAGAAAACGGGAATTAGCCCACCGTCGCTGTTACCACCGTAATAATAGGCAGGAACTGAGTGTTAATTTTTCAATGTTGCTAGAAATAATTACTATAGCAGTAGTAGTGTTATGATAATTATATTTAGTGGTTATATTTAAGTTATATATGATATGATATGATATCTTATATGTAGTAGTATTTATATGATTTAGTGATTTTACTATTTATTTGTAAGTACTACGTATAAGATACTATATCATGTAGTACTTAAATATGATTATTAAAATATGATTATTATGTCAAGATTTTTTTTATAGTTTAATAGCATCACCTTAACTTCTCATCGTGAAAATTGCAAGTTGAAGTCATATAATGAGTAGTTGGAGGCAATTCCTATTCCCTTCCTTCCTTTATGTTAAAATAGTCTAGATTTTTTTTTAAAAAAGATAAAAGGAAAAAAAAAGATAGTAACTTGTATTATTGTTAATGTAAATTGGACCTGCATTATTTTCTTGCAAATCGGACGGTTGGTGTTTGTAGATGGGAAATTGTTTGGGTTTTGATCATCTAGGGCTGGTTGCTTTCTCGACAGCGAATATTCGAGTCCTGCAATCTCAGCGCTCAGCTTCTTCGCCTGCATCTGCAGCTCTTGCACGTACGCCGCCGCATCACCAACAATGGACGCCTTATCCATCTGCGCATACAATTAAGCTCATGGAAAATCATTTAAAAATCAATAATTCTAGAAATTCAGAAATTTTTATTTTAATCAAAATATTCAGTCATACTTTTAGCCAGAAAGTATATATAGTGTACATTAAAACCTAGTGTAATACCATAAATAAAAAATAAAAATAAAAATATTCTGTTGTTACAATTAAGCTAAATTTAAAATTATTTACTTTTGTTTTTAATGAATTTTTTTATATTTTTATTGAACTTTTGTAGTTTTTTAATTAATTTCATCGAAATAATTTAAAAAATAAAAATAACAAATAAAAAAGTAGGTAAAATCTCTATAATTTAGCACAAACAAGACGTATATATAATTAACAGTGTAAATAAATTATATTTTCAAGGATAGCATTTATCTTTTGAAATAACCATGTGAAAGAGTTAGTAAATTACACCCGAAAAAAACACACCTTAGTTATGTTGGGAACCAAGGCCCGCAGTGCATAGAGCTTCTCCTTCATCCGACATCTCCGCCGCCTCTCCGAAACCAAAGTTCTCTTTGTCGACGCAGCATTAGCTGTCGCCGTGGTTGCTGAAGATTCCTCTCCGATATCATTCTCTTCCTTCCCGTCTCTGATTTTCACGTCTCCGTCGCCGGCGAGCTGGCACGTATTCGGAGCAGAACTCGGGTTGGACATGGATATTGCGGCTGTGTGGTGGTACTGGCCATCAAAGAGGTCGTGATCTCGAAGGGTCGGCCCGGACCCGAACCGGTTGTGATCCAAACAGCCACTGATGCGCTCGCAGTCATAGTTGAGACAGATCGGATCGCCGGTTTGGCCTCTGGTAATTAGATCAATGAACTCCTCGAAATTTGTTTCGTACAGGAAGTAATAATCCTGTAGGTTGAACTCACCCACAGCCACTGGTCCAAGTTGGTTTCCAGATTTGTCCATCTCCGTGTGTTTGTTCAATGGACAGATTGATGATGATGGGACTTTCTGTTGTTAGTTTTGTGTGTGTGAATGTGTGTATATGTATGTATCAAAAAAGTTTAGTGTAGCCGAGGGTTTAACTTTTTTTTTTTTTTTTTAAATGAGGATGGATTATTTGAAATAATTTTTTAAGGTAGTTTTTTTTAAAAAAATTTATCAAAATATTTATTATGTTCTTATTTTTATTTTTAAGTTATGATATTTGAAATAATAACACATTTTATTATTTATAATAATAAAATTCACTTTTTAATTAAAAATAAATAATTATTTTACTCTAAATAATCTACCTTAAAAGTTAAATTTATTTTTACGATAAAGTCAAATCTTCAAATATAACAAAAAAAAAATTAATTATTTAAAAATATCATGTGTTATTGCTTATTAAATACTCTTGACACATAAAAAAGTTCATTACACTTTTAAGTGAATTAATCGTTATTTTCTACCCATTAAATAAAAACAAATCACTATTAATTTTACTTAAATTATTTTTTATTATATAATTAAATAAAAACACTGTTATAATGTCAATTTTGAAGATTACGGTATATATATATATATAGAGAGAGAGAGCTTAGCACAGTTTACCTGATTCTCTATGTGAAAAGAATCCTATTAAAGGAGTTGACCTTACTACATTCAAAGATAATGTTCCAAAAAACTAATTGATGTTATGATATACCTGACCTATGTAATCATTCTAATATTTCCTTTGACAATGAGTATTTAGCATGTTTTTGGATTAATTTTTTTTTTAGTAATTTTAAATTTTTTTAATTTTTTAATATAAAATTAAATGTCAAATTATGTAAAAAAATATTATGAAAAAAATGAAAAAAAATCTAATAAGTCAAACTAGTTAATTTTGTGTGACTTTTAAATCAAAAAATTATAAAAATAAACTAATCCAAAAACAAGCTTAAAGAGAAAAGCGCAATTATTTTAGAGCCTTTAGGCAAGATTTATAATTAAGACTTTTTACGTTGTTATCTTTTTTGTCATATTGAGTGATTTGCTTATTTGTTTATTTGTTTATTTGGTTTATAAATTAAAAAATAAGTTACATTGTTTAGATAATTAAATAAATTAAAAATAAAAAAATAAGCTAAATAAGTTAAATAAACTCGATTAAATAGTTAAATAAGTCAAAATAAACTAAATAAACAAATAAGTTACAAGCTACCAAAACGACCATGCTTAAATAAAATTTGACTTATTTGTTAATAAATAAATTAGTAAATAAGCAAACCATCCAAACAGGACTTTTATCTTAAGTTTTTAAAATTATTATTTTTAACTTTTGAGATATAATTTATTAATTAAATTGTCATAATAAGTCTTTTTATAATTTTTTTAATCAACAATAGTGCTAATTCACTTTTTCTTTGCGACACAGTCGATCTAACATGACATTAATTAATTTTAATTCGAACTAAACTATTGTATTTGTGGCATGATATAATATACTTTTTTGAGCTTTGTCAATAATATTTTTTTAAATCATGTATCATAATTTAAATCATAAAAGGCCTTTTTTTGACTTTATAAATAATATTTTTTATAGATTTTTTTATATAATTTTTATAAAAAATAATATATAATTTGATATATTATAAAATGATCATAAAAATTTAAAACCTCGTCAAAATCAAAAAACGTAAAGAATTACATAATTAGCCTATAGCCTAACAAATGGGCTACGCATGGATGGCCGCAGTTGCACGAGTAGCGGTAGTGGTTGACACTGTCTCCATTCGTTGCCTTTTATAGCAGACTAACAATTTCAAGTTTTTTAATCGGTATTAAGTTGAGTTTTTTTTTTGTTTAAAGTTTAAAAAGTTAAAAAATTTTGTTTAATAATTTAAAATTTTTTTTGCTTTTAACTTTTTACCTTTTTACATAATTTTTTAATATTTTTTTAAAATACCATAACTTTTATTATATACATTCATTTTTATAAAAAAAAATTATTTTTAAATTTTACTCGTCAAAATATATCAACAAGATCTATATTAAATTTAAAATTAGTTTTTAAAAATTAAAAAAAATTTAAGCCAAATTATTTGCCTTTTGACTTAAAGTCAATTTAAGCTAAATTTTTTTGTTTATTATCTTTTGTTTTAAAATTACTTTTACAGTTCACCAAACGATTGCTCTAATTATTTGGTTTATAGTAACTTCAAATAAAAAAAATTTAACTTAAAACTAGATTGCCAAAGAAGGCTTTTATAGTGTTTGGTCAAGTTTTTTGACCTAATTTTTAATTTTTTATTACTAATTTTAGTTATTAGTTACAATTTTTTTCAAACCCCGACAAGATGCTACTTCTGTTACAAATTTTACTTACTTTTTTTTCTATTTTAACTACAAGTTATAATTTTATTAAGCACTCACAATTTTTATTATAAATTATAATTTATAAAGTACTAATTGTAATAATCCCAAACACCCCCACTTAACCAAAATAGGAAAACAAAAAAAAAAGTCAGACTTTAGATGTTGATATTGGATTGTAATAGAGCATCTCAGTACGCGGTCGGTTTTGGGGTGTGTGTGTAATTTTATTTTTTTAAGTAAGGTGTATGTATATTATTATTATTATTTTATTTTAAGATAAGGTGTATATGTATTTATGTATTTACACAAGTCAAAATACATATATATACATATATATATATATATATAAAAGTGATTATGCATTTATATTCACAAAAATGTATGTCTCGCTATAAAAATCTTCTACTCGAATTTCGTAGGTTGATAAAGTGAAAAATCTTATTTTTAGTACTTGTTTATGAATAAGTTTTGTTTATTTTAAAATAAAGATGATAATATTCTCTCTCTCTCTCTCTATATATATATATATATATATATATATATATATATAGTTACTTTAGGGGTAGAATTGTCTATATGACAGTTAAATCCAAAAATAGAATATCATAAAATAGTCAATAATTAGATAAAATTTATTATCAAATAAGTTCAAAAACATATGACTCAATTGTAATTATCTTAATTTTTTTGTCGTCAAACTAATCAGAATTTGTTAGGTTAGGTATTAGTAAATAAATAAGGACAAAAAATACAATATTATAATTATAACAATTTAAGCTCTCTCATTTCAACTTTAATTTTTAATCATTTTAACTTTGAATTTTGTTATATAACTTCAGGCTAAGTGCATATACTAAGCACCCAAATAAACTCAAATAATAAACACACTATAGTACAATTTTTTACAGAGGAATAGAATTTTAAATAATTTTCGTGTAATGCAAGAATATAATGGTCATAAAATTATTATATAATTATTATGCAATGCAATATAATGTATGAACTGTTAAATCCTACAGAGTAATTGCATGACAAGAAATTCTAATTCTTTTTACATGTATTAATATCTTTACACAAATATTAATATATTAGTTATCTTTTGTAAATTTTGCTTATTTATGTCATTTTTTTTTTTGACTTAATTTTCTTATTTTTTGAATGATCTCGATAAGATGAATTGAAAAGATAAAATAAAAATTTTGATAAAAAATATTACAAAAAACATACTAAAAACAAAATAAGCAATTTAAAATTTAATTTATTGACTTATTTTGAATTGTTTTTTGTTACTAACCTTTAATCTTCTTTTATATATTTTTATCAAAAAAAAATCTAGTTTTTGGCACATCTTGATGAGTGAAATTATAAAATATAATTGTTTAATTAAATAATAAAAAATATTATAAAAATAAAATAAACAAATAAATAATTATTTCTGAACCAGCATTTCCTTTTTTAAAATTGAAGAAGTACACTACAAAATATGCAACTCAATTGCCATCTATACTATTCTTCTTAAAAACAAACCCAATTCATGAATTTTTCTCTATCAAATTTGCCCTTCAATTGGCTGGGACTTTTCAGACTAACTATAAAAGACAAAACAGTCATAAACCAAAATACCCCTACACTTCGTGCGTGCAGTTACTCAACTTCTCTTGAACGGTTGCTCTTTCTCTCTCTCATTCCTTTGCTGCTGCTGCTGCTGCTGCTGCTGCTGCTGCTGCTGCTCTCTCTCTCTCTCTCTCTCTCTCTCTCTCTCTCTCTCTCTCTCTCTCTCTCTCTCTCTCTCTCTCTC
>JAOTRH010204899.1:0-11105 GCA_034768845.1 Heliamphora exappendiculata | reverse complement strand
CTTTTATTGCATTTCAAAATGCCTGATGGTTCTTTCTTTAATGAGAAATTGTGTCAACACAAAGTGAATTTGTGTCAGCACAAATGTGAAAATGTGTCAACAGAAAGTGAATAAGTATCAACACAAATGTGTGTAGTATCGACACAAACTGTATAGAAGTGGTACTGGGAACAAAAGTGTCGACCCTATTCTATTCAGTGTCGACACCGTAGTTTCTCCTGACTCGCGATAAATTTGTGTCAACACCAACCTTAACTGGGTCGACCCAAATGGCCAAAGTGTGTCGACACCAACTGAAATTATGTCGACACCATCACTCATTTTCGATACCCACACTTGACACGAAATGTGTCGACACAAATCGTTATGTTTATATAAAAGAGGCATTGGTCCCCGAAACGTCATTTCATTTTCCTCTCTTTCTATATGAACTGTTCATCTCCCGCGCTCTTCCCTCTCAAATCTTGAGTCGACTCCTCTCCCTCATCTTCTCCAAATCTTCAATCTCCATCTTCCTTCACCAAAAATGCCTCCTAAAACCATGGAAAAAGGGGAAAAATGGACTGGCAAAGGATCGTCAAATCCTAGAGCTTCAAAGAAGAAGAAAACCGCGGCTCCAACGACGACGACAGATTCAGCGACGGCGGTTGGAATGACTCAAGCCTTGATGTTTCAATTTATCAAATTCAAGAATATCTACTTTTAGTCTTTTGCAAACCGAAAGGTAATCCCTTGTCGCTCTGTAGATTTTGCTTATTTCAACTCTATTGAGATGAATTTCGAAAATTGATTTTTTGATTTGGGCTGGGAAAGGTTACTCCAGACCTCTGACCCACATTATCTAACCCTCGTCAAACTTTTTTATGCCCTTATGCACATTCCTCTGATTCCCTCGACCTCCATTACCACTTGGGTTAATGGTATTGATATTCACTTGACCCCTCGCATCGTTAATGAAATACTCGGCATTCCTGAGAAAAATCTGTGTATCATGCAAACAAAAGAATATTGACTTTGAAGGTTTTTCCTTCCATGATGCTGTAAAACAGATTTTTGAGGTTGAGGAAATTAATCCTTCAAAACCCTTGGAAGCCAACTCTCTAAAACCAGAACTGAGAATTCTCCATCACATGGTGAACCCCATCTTTCTACCTCAAATGGGTAAATTTGGGGATGTTACTTATATGCACGTTTTTGTGATGTGGTTCATTCTCGAAAAGAAAACCCCTTGACCTTGGTTATCTTTTTATCTCAAGCATGTTTTACTCTCATGGAAAATCAAATTCCTCCCTTCCTCATGTCATGTTTTTAACAAAAGTTTTCACTCATTTTGGTATTGATTTGTCTAAGAAGAAAGGCGTTGCTTTTTCCAAACACGACCTTTATGGGAAGTCCTTCTTGAAGCATATGCAAATTGCATATGTGGATGGTGTGTGGACTACCACTCGTTGAGGTACTCCTGCTCCTACCAGGACTCCTCCCTGTGCCTCTCAAGACATTCCATCCATACCCATTGATCTTGATTCTCCTCCTGCACATCATGACTCTCATGGACCCTTTGACATCCCGAGTCCATCACATTCTACTCCTCCTCCTGTTTTTGTCTCTACTCCATCAGTTCTCCCTGCTGCTCCATCATCCTTTTTTGCTTATATCCATGTAGATTTTTCTGAAGTTCTTTCCTCCATCAATGATTTGTCATTTAAGGTCACCTTGAATCAAGCCAAAACTAACCAAGATTTCTTTGATATTCATCACACTATCTCTTCTTTGACTGAAAAAGTCAAAGGTCTTGAAAAATCCAACAAATCCTTGCGCAAAAAAATTAAACGCGCAACTGATGCTGGATGATCATTGTGTCGCACAATGGATGACAGCATTGTCTCTATTGTTAATGCAAACAATGCTATCCTTCAGCAAGTTCTCAAAGAATACGACGAATGGATCGTCATGGCTGTTCAAGCCAATTCACATAAAGTGAAAGAGCATTTGAAGTGGATAAAAGATGAGTGGGCCAACCAATTAAAGCACAAGGAAACGAACAAAGAACGAGCCATGCGACTCAAGAAAGAAGCCGACCTTGCACTGGCAGCATGTAATGAAGCCATGGCCAAAGCTGAAGCCAAGGATGAAAGTGCACGCGCATCCAAAGAACGAGCTTTCGCAAGTAAAGAGAAGGCCAAAGCAAAGAAGGAGTTCAAACACTTCATGGACAACCCTTAGTTTCTTTTTAATAATTACAAAAGAGGAGAAGAAAAAGGGAGTTTCACTTTTGAAGTTTCAAACATTACTTTTTAGTTTTTATGGAAGGAGAAGTTGTAACTGTTTTAAACTTACATTTCTTTTGGTTATGTGCTTTAAATGTTGTGAATGCCTAAACAATTTTTGTTGTTGAATGAATTGTGAATGAATAGTTTAAATGTGAATGAATTATATTGTCCTTCTGTGCATTATATCAAATTATTTTGCATATGAATGCTTGTTGAATAGATTGGATATAAAATTGGATGTGTTTGGGTAAATCACTTACACATATTCACTGCTTTGCACAAGTTCTAATAAATTCTGAATGCTTCTTGATTATTTGTGCAAATCATGTTAAAAAGTATATGCTTTTACTCTGTTGTACGTCTAGCTGATAAAATTAGTTTTATTGTTTAAGATATATCGATAAGGAGAGAACCCTTGTTGAAATTTTTTTAAAAATTATTTTCTAGAAAATGATAATATGGTTGTCATCATCAAAAAATGGGAGATTGTTAGCCCAAGAGCTTTTTAATTTGATTTTGATGATTTTTATAATTCATTTTCTAAGAATAAATGATTTTAAATGGATAATATTTTATATTTTCAAAATGAACGTGTTAACACATTTTGAACAATCAAAATTGACATCTTAACAAAAAAGAAATGACTTTTAATTAGAATATTTTTTTGTTGATCTTAATTGAAAATTAAGTCAAATACTTCTTAAGGCCAAATATACTTGAAGTATATCAAGTGTGTCAACACGTATTGATCAAATGGTTTGACACTATAACTGTTTTTCAAGTTGATCTTCATGTACCAAAAAGTTAGTGTCGACACAAACTAGTTTTGTGTCAACACACAAGTGCCGAAGTGCCCAGGACTCATTTTGAGTTGACACAAACATATTTTGTGTCGACACAAAACTGATCCTCACTTTTGGTTTCTGAAAGTTTGGGTCAACACAAATGGAAGTTGAGTTGACACAAAACAATCGAGACCTCCTGCAGATTTTTGGTGTCGACCCCACGACAAATCGTGTCGACCCAAAAGTCCCGAGCCCGCCTGCAGAATTTTGGTGTAAACTCCAAGAAGATTTGTGCTGACACAAAACAACCGAAACTGTTGCAGAATTTTGGTGTCGACCCCAAAGATCAAACATGTTGACACAAAAGTACCGAGATTTCATGCAGAGATTTAGTGTGGACACCAGAAACAAGTTGAGTCAACACAAAGTTGTTCCTCCGGATGCTGAAGTTTCAAACGAGTCGACACCAGATTCATTTGTGTCGACCCCGGATCGTTGGAAGGTAAAGTGCAGAATTTGAGTCTACCCCACAGAAGATTCGTGTCGACCCAACCACTTGAAGAACCCTGCTCTAGACACTTTATGTCGACACCAAAGCTGTTTGTGTCGACCCTAAAGACGAAAATTCAAAATTCGACAAATCTCAACGGTGAAATTTTTGGCATTTATTGCCCCCACTTACCTCTAACGGTCAAGAACTCACAAAAACTTATATAAAGAGTTATTTCTCAGTATTTAAGAAGGTTGGAGACTTGCATTTATTGTTCCATTGATCAAACCAATATGAGAAATCATCAAGCTCACATTTATTGTTGCAACTCCAGTTCTTGTTCCTCGTTTTCTCTTTACCCTGTCATTTATTGTAAATCTATCTTGTAAAGAGAGTGAGTGTTCTTTATTTATTACATCTCATTTATTGTAATCAAGGGTGAGTCACCCTTTAGTCTTTGAATGAGTGAGTGAAACTCATCAAAGAAGAGTTCAAGAGAGATTAGAAGAAAACAGGGGCTTGTTTTCATAAAATTTTCTTTAAGCTGTACAGGTTTGTGAATGTGCCCGTAAACATTCAAATAGTTCCGGGGAAATTTTGAAGATTGTAAAGGCTTGGAATACGCTCGAAAGTATTCTGGATAGTGAAAATACTCAAGGGAGATCTTGAGGAGTGGACGTAGGCTAGGATAAAGCCGAACCACTATAAATCGCTGGTGTCTGGTTCTATTTTTCTATCCCTCATCTTTTAATATTTGTATTGATTATATATTTGCATATCTTGTTTTATTGCAATATTAAAAGATTTTTGAAAAATATTTTAAATTGCTATTTTTTTAAAGACCCAATTCATCCCCCCTCTTGGGTTGCCTAGATCTAACACTAGAAATAAAAATAAAAATTCAAGCCTTTTATTTTTTTAAAAAAATTGCCCCTTTTATTATTTGTTCAATCCTATGTGTCCCTACAATTTTAAACTTCATCGCTTGGGTACCTAAGCTAAGTTCAAATTCCAACCATCAATCGCACCATCATCAAACAGTCACCATCATCATTCATCAAACACATAAAGATAAATCACCATTCATCATCATACTCAGATCACATCATCATATGGGAGATCCTAGGCATGCGTCTACGTTTGAGATATACTATATCTGGGTAATAAAACAGTAAGAACATAGTACATACTGATGGGCGCCAGCGAGACATATGATGGACAGGCTCTTGGAGCAGAACGTCAGCAGAAATTGCGTCGGCGGGAGGCTCATAGCGTCTCATCCCGAATGGAACCATGAGGTGAGGTAGTGGAGCGTAGGTGTGCGGGTCAAAAGGTGGTGGGTGACCGTCTCCAGCGTGGGTGAGAGGCAGGGTCCGCCTCAAGCGCAAGTGCGTCCATCGCAGCAAACGGCAGTGTGGAGGTGACCCCACCTGCAGGAAGACCGGAAGTCGTCCCCCCAAGAGTACCTATGGAGGAACTCCCAGTAGCCGAAGGGCTCCGGCATGCCCCAAGTTCATCATCTCCCTGATCCTGGCCCGCCATGAATAGGAATGGAATCACGAACAACAGGAAAAACATCGTGTGAGTTTGGAAGTAAGGGGAAGCTTGGAAACAAAGAAAGCAAGAGAGAAAACGAGAGAGAACAGAAGGTCAGAGAGAGAAAGGAGAGTGCACAAATGAGCCACACCCGTGCGCCTCAAGGGGCCTTATGCGCGCCTAGAGGTGGCGGTCGCCATCTTCAATATTGGCGACCGCAACCGCAGGGTTTCCCAAAAGTTTCATGGCGACCACCATGTTCAAGGGGATTTTATCCGGCCGCCGCCACCTTCAAAGGATTTCAATAGTGGCGACCGCCATGTCAGAGAGGAAAATGGCGCCAGTCTGTCAACGGTCACATCAGCGTTTTGGCAGGGGGCTGCTTGGGGCTTTTTTTTTTTAATGTGTGTTTTGTTTATCATCTTTTTATTATTATTTCGTCTATTTTATTAATTATAGTCAATTATTTTCTTTTTGTTTTAGCAAAAATGATTTCCAGAAAACATAAATTTTTATTTTTATTTTTGTTTTCTAAAAATGACTTTTAGAGTTTTTCAAAAATAATTTTATAATCTCAAGTACTTCGAGAAAATTGTGTGTTCATAAATAATTTTAAAAAATAATTTTGTGTGTTTTAAACTCTTATCTTTTTAAAATGTTTTTTCCCTCCGATGAATTTAACGTTAAGCCGCAACTTGGCTTTTAATTATTTTTGTCTTGTATCTCGTTCCGAACTTTTAGATCTTAACTTGACCTATTAGTTTGATGTTTTACTCGACGGTCCTCCTCATGACCCTAAACTGACTCGTCGATCCTCCTCATGACCTTAAACTGACTCGATCCTCCTCATGACCCTAAATCGACTCGGTCCTCCTTATGATTTTAAACTGACTCGTCGGTCCTTTCGCGACCTAAAATTGACTGATATCTTTCTTGCATTATACATGATTGCATTACACAATACTTGTCATGCATCATATTTCTTATCTTACATCCTTGCATTTTGTCCCATGAACTACGTTTTGGTCTGATCCCTAGCAAAGGGATACGTAGGCAGCTCGACTAAAATTCGAGTACGACCAACACCATATGCATGCTTGTGTGTTTGTGGCCTAAGATTGAAGGCTCAGTCAAATGGTTGTTGTCTCTGGGTCTTTGATATAACCTGCTTCTCGCATTGTTACGCAAGTTATAACAAAGAGGGGCAACTGTAGACACCCCAATTTGACCCCGCCTGATCTTAGGTGAATCCGATGATAAAAACAGGTAGAATAGTGTCTCGGTACAATCCTCGAGAAGTTATCCAAGCTCGATATTTGAACCCAAAATCGTCAAATCAATGAAATTTTGATGAACCATCGAAACATACAGTCCAAGTAAGGCGACCGCCAATTTCCATCACAGCGACCGCCATAGAACTGTGTAGAAACCCTAGCCAAAAGTGGCGACCACCAACTCCCGTCATTTCGACCGCCATAGAACTTTGTGGAACCTTTTAAAAACATGGCAACTGCCAACTTGCATTGTGGCGACCGCCAACTCCAAATGGCCTGACGTGTTCCTTAAACGTGGCAGCATCTCATCGGTTGATGAACTCTATAAATACCGTACCCCTGGTACGTTTTTCAGGATAGAATTAGAGTGTGAGGTTTTGAGAGTCAAATTCTATCGAGACACCGAGCAATTTCGATCTCTGACGTCGAACCCCTACCGAAATACTATGTCCCAAACCTCCAATACTTACATTTGAAGCCCTAGCTTAGAATCACCAATCGAAGATTGAAGCACATTCCCAAATTTGAGGATTCAACAATCCAAGTATTTTTGCCTGGATCCCTGGTCTTTCTAACTCCTATTCTTTTTTTTTTGGGATAATCGGGTTACATTTAATCTCAATTCATGTATTACTTTTTATTTACATAATTAATCTTGTCCTTATTTAATTATTTTTATTTTATTTAATTTTTTAATCAATTGCTTAATTCACACATTCACACTAAGCACATTGTCATTTTCTCTAATATATTCATCAAATTAGTACTAATATAATTGAGCGACATCACTAAGCAATGCCGATATTATTGTAATTCAAAACACTTACATTAAAATAGTTGTAATCATTAATATTACATTCATTTAATACTAATATTTCTTTTCTTCTCTTTTCTTTTCTTTTATACCAATTTCATGTTCTAGCATTAATTTTCTTTTTTTTTTTTAGTTAATCTAATTTTCCTTCTAGTAGCATTTTATTTCTTTTTCTTTTATTTCTTTGTAACACTAGTTTAATACTCTATTTTATTTTCTTCTTAGTTTAATATTTTTTTTTAGTTTTTTTTTTCTATTTTTTTTCTAATAGTAGTGTAATTTTTTTTCTAGTATTTTATTTTCTTTCATTGTTGTTTTGCTCTCCTTGTAATGTAGTACTCTATTTTCTCCTACTATTAGTTTTTATTTTCCTATAAAGTTTCATTTTCTTTCTTTGATTTTATTTTCATTTCATGGTACCTATTTTATTTTATTTTATTTTGTTAAACCCAAAAATCATAAAAATTTTTAAATCCAATTTTCTCTTATTATAGTAATTTTTTTTCTTTTTACCTTCTTTTGTGTCTTTTAAAACATAAAATGTAAATGATTGGGTTTTTCCTTTTCAATAGTCAAATAAAAATTTTCTAATCTCATCATTTTAGCACAATTCTCTTTTACAATTTTTTTTTCATTTTCTTTATTTCTAATTCTTTAAGTTTAATTCCTTTGTTAACTAAATTTTCCCTTTAATATAGGAATTTCACATACTTTCATTTTGATTATGTTTTTGATAGTTTAAGGATATACATGTTAGCTTAGTATTGTGCTTATTTTTTTAACAAATTATGTTTAGGTAATTTTAACAACTCTTTACATATTTTTGTGTTTTTGTTCTAACCATGCTAGTTTAGGTTATTTTTATGAAAATTACATGTGGGTGTACTCCATGTATCTTTTAGTTAGAAATTGCATGCTGTAGAACTTAGAATTTTATTTCTTTATTTGTTCTAATTCAGAGTGCCATGTACATACGTTATGTATTTTTCATATTCGATTTTGGATGTTCTCTCTTTACTTCTATTTTCTTTATTCGCATGCATTTGAGAAATTTTATTGAAAGAACCAATGATGATTAGTAGAGGCCAACCTTATGGTTGGGCGAACGGGGTGCCTAACACATTTTTTGATTCTTACCTTAGCCTCGAAACCCTCTTTCTCTGGTTAATGCTTTTAAGATCAGTAGCCATTTTTGTTTTTCTTAATTTTTCTCAAAAACTAAGTGGCGATTCTATTTTTAATAAATTTTTTTTAAAATTTTAGCTTTCAAGGTGTTAAAGGATTTTTCTAAACATCTTTAAATTTTCTTATTTTTGAAACATTTTACAAAACCCTTAAAATTCCAACGCCACAACGTGCAGCCTTAAGAGGGGTAGATTGTCATATCCTGGTATTCCACATCAGAAAGGAAAAGGGAGTTCTTGGGTTATAAAAAAAATCTTGGACCCCTACATAGCAACAAGGCCTTTTTTCAAGTGGTAAAAATTCTCGCAGAACTCTGTAGTTAAGCGTGCTTGGACGGGAGCATTGTAAGGATAGGTAACCCCGTAGGAAGAACAAAACTGTGGGGATTTTGCCAAAAGCGGACAATATCGTTGCCATGTGAAGGGTCGGGGTGTTACAGAAAGACTAGCACAAAGATACGTCTCAGTTCAAGACTGTTGTACTCAATATGGGAAATATGGCGAAAATATTGAGCACGCTCTTATTGCATGCCTAATGGTAGAAGAAATATGGAAGGAAGGGCTACCCACACATATCCTCGACACTCGTCTGGGGCTATTCCAGAATTGGGTACATGAGGTGATATTAATCTTGAACAAAGGCACAAGTTGCTGGTTTATAGCTTTGGTTTGGGCGATTTGGAGTGATCGAAATTCTATTATTTTTCTCTGGTAAATCATTGTGCATAGAGCCTTGGAAATCCTAAGAACATACTAGCAATCCACCTCGAACAAGAAATGTGAAACTAAAGCATCTACACCTTCATCCAACCAGTCTCACTGGACCAGACCACTCCTATGTGCGTTCAAAGTGAACGTAGATGAAGCTTATGATTTAGGAAAAAAGTTGGTGGGTGTAAACAACAAATTTCGTATTCGAAAATCATGACAGAAAATTATAGGAACAAATTAAATTTTCATTGAATTTGTAAATAAATTACAATCTCTAGTAAATTTCTAAATCAAAAGAAAACAAATCCTCTTATTCTTCTCTTCAAATGTTGACTCGAGGGCTTGACAGCGTGTTCTCGAATCAAAATGCGAAATATCCTCCGAGTTTGGCGAAGAATGATGAAACTTGGTTGAGAACTATCTTCAGAGTTTCAAAGCTTTATTTGTAAAACTCTCTCAGTTGCTTTATAACTCCAAGTGTCAGATGTCAAAAACTCTTTTCCATCTGGTGGAGGAGACACCTATTTATAGGAGTGTGTGGGACAGAGTTATAAAGAGATTCAAATTCTTGATAATTATTTTAATTTTATTTACTTAAAAGAGATAATAATTATTTAAGTTTATAATTATCTCTTTGATTTAGTTTTAAAGAGCTAACTATTGAATGTCATAATTATCTTTAATTTTAAAAAAATAATTATCTAGACAAGCTTATAATTATCTCTTTAATTTTTTAAAGAGATAATTATTGAATATCATAATTATCTTTAATTTTGAAAAGATAATTATTTAGACAAATAATCATCTTTTCGTTTAAAGAGATAATTATTTAGTAGCATAATTATTATTATTTTTATTTAAAAAAATAATTATGTACATTTAATTTAATTTAGAGAAAATATTATTTATTTATGTAATTTTCATGTGCCAAGTGGCTTAATTTAATTAGCCAAAGGCTTGTCATGTGAAAAAATACATTATTTTACACGTGGCGCCATATAATTGGATAAACCGTAAAATTTAATTTGGGACCGCTTTAACACGTGACAATGTTTAATTTGTTAATAATCGTGTTATATTTTTTAGTCATAGAACATGTGTTAATTTGTAATAGATTAAAATTTGCATACCTACAAATGCCCTCTCGAGACTTGCTTATATTTATGTGAGAAAGTTTCGCTTTTTTTTTAATGAAAGTCAATAATAATAAAAAAATTTATTACTAACTTTCCTACTTGAGAAATGATTTCTGAAATTCTAAATAAAGTCAATCACTTAAAATTTCCCAATTTCCTTTCCTAATAAGCACGACCTCCTAGAGCATTACGGCCTTTTAGGATTGTAATTCCTGAGTTGCCGAAATGTGGGTATTAGAATTTGCATTGGATTACATTACCTTTATTATAAATAAATGAAGGCACCAGCCACCAGGCAATTAATCACGTTCTGAACTTCGTGATCAAAGAAAAAGTCTCCTTTTTCAGCCAAATAACCGGTTAGAATCCTAGTTGAATCTCACCACTTTGCCTTATAAATTTGCGGGCACCCAAGGCAAATTCACTGACTATCGTTTCAAGAAGTAACTTTTTACGCAGAGACTTTAATATATATATATATATATATATATACTTGAAACTTCCATTAAAAAGTAAACTTTCCACATTGAAATCAACACATTTTCTTTATTTGATAAACCACTCCTGCACAACCTCTTCAAAAATTTGTCACACACACACCTATACACACACACACACACACACACACATATATATATATATTGTACTTGAAACTTCCATTAGCAAAGACTGAAAAATAAGCATTTCACATTAAAATCAACACATTTTCTTTATTTGATAAGCCACTCCTGCACAACCTCGTTAAAAATTTGTCACACACACACACACACACACATATATATATATATATATATATATATCCATATATATTGTACTTGAAACTTCCATTAACAAAGACTGAAAAGTAAGCTTTCTACATTGAAATCAACGCATTTTCTTTATTTGATAAGCCACTCTTGCACAAC
>JAOTRH010204878.1:0-11105 GCA_034768845.1 Heliamphora exappendiculata | reverse complement strand
CCTACTTTCTTCTTCTTCCTCCTCTTCTTCCTTTTTTCTTTCTTTTTTCTCCTTTCACTCTCTCTCTCTCTCTCTCTCTTTCTCCCTAGTTTGGCAAAAAATAAGAGGGATTAGGGAGGGGTCCCTTTTCATAGAAAAATTCATATTGTAAATCTTGGTTAGTTAGCTTAACCTAGGATCAAACAAACTTGGCCACCAAGTATGGGCACAAGCCCCTAGGTGGTCGATCACTAATTTCCTTTTTTTATATTAATAATAATTTTCTTTTGTTTTATTGTAAAAGAATTTTGAAAAAAATTTCTCATGGGTTTATTTCATGGCTTTTTGGGCCTAACTTTTTATTTAGTTTGACTTGGATTTAGAGATTTGAATTTTCAACCATAACATTATGGTAATATTAGTCTAACTCTATCCCGGGTCTCGGGCTTGAGAGGGTTAAACGGCTGGGTTAGCTCTTCTTAAAGAAATTAGATTTTAGAATTCGTTCGTTTTGAAAAGCACTTTTTCTATCCATTTCTTGAGTACAGGTTATCACAATCTACCCACATTTAAGAAATTTCATCCTTAAAATTTGCATACCTTGCTCGAAGAGGTGTGGCTACTTCTTTCACATATCCTCTTTTCGCTCCCAAGTTGCTTCTTCAACCGAGTGACTACGCCACAACACTTTCACTAAGAGGATGACTTTGCTCTGCAGGAATTGTTCCTTCTAGTCTAATATTTTTGTTAGCTCCTCTTCGTATGTAAGGTGGGGCTTCAGAATGATAGGTTGCGTTGTCAGCACGTGAGAAGGGTCCGACATGTACTTCCTTAGCATCAAAACATGGAAACATCGTGTAGTTTTGCCAAATTCAGTGGGAGGGCTGATTGATACGCATTGTTCCCAACCCTCTTGATGATTTCATACAGTCCAATGTACCAAGGAATTAACTTCCCTTTCTTCCTGAATCGCATCACTCCTTTCCATGGCAATATCTTTAGGAATACGTGGTCTTCTACTTAAAACTCCAGGTCATGTCTTTGATTATCCGCATAACTCCTCTGCCTGTCTTGAGATTGCTTCAATCTCTCTCGAATTAACTTTATCTTATCAGTAGTGATTTGAAATATCTCGGGTCCGAGTAACTTCCTCTGTCCAATTTCTTCCCAATAAATTGGGCTTCGACATCTGTTGCTGTATAATGCCTCGTAAGGAGCCATCCCTATGGTTGATTGGAAACTATTGTTATATGCGAACTCGATCAGCGATAAGTGCTCCTTCCAACTTCTAGTAATGTCCAGAGCGCATGCTATGAGTATATCTTCCAAAGTATGAATCGTCCTTGCTGATTGACTGTCAGTTTGTGGATGGAAGGTCGTGCTAAATATTAAAGTAGTTCCCAACACCTTCTGTAGACTTGGCCAAAATCTAGATATAAAGCATGGATATTTGTCAGATACTATAAAAACTGGCACTTCGTGTTGACAAACAATCTCATCGATATAAAGTCGTGCGAACCTGTCCATAGAAAACGTCATCTTTATTGGTAGGTAGTGTATCGACTTCGTCAATCTATCCATAATTAACCAGATAACATCATCCCCCTTGGGTGATTGAGTTAGTCCGATTACAAAATCTGTGGTAATGTGTTCCCACTTTAACTGAGGCACAAGTAAAGGCTGTAATAGTCCTGCTAGCTTCTAGTGTCCATTATTAACTTGTTTGCATACTAAACATCTTGCCACAAAATCCACATCTTTCTTCATCCCACTCCATCAGTATTTTCTCTTCAAATCTTTACACATTTTTGTACTTCTAGGGTGCATGGTATACGCTGAATTATGAGTCCCATCTAAAATCCGTCTTCTCAACTCTTCATTATTGGGTACATACAATCGATAGCTAAACCAAAAAACATCATCCCAAACTTTGAATTTCGTTTTTCCTTTAGCATTCGCTTCCACTCTTATCTTGTCCACTTAACTGTCTGGTAACTAAGCTGCTTGGATCTGGTCTAATAGAGTTGGCCTTAGCCTAAGGGTTTCCAATAAGCCTCTATTCTCTCCTACTGCAAGGATCGTTCCAACCATCCACATTTTAGAGAATGAATCATTTTGCACTGCTCGAATGTGTGCTATACTTCCTAATGATTTTTGGCTTAGTGCGTCTCCTACCACATTATCCTTCCCTGGTTGATAGTGGATTGTGCAGTCATAGTCCTTAATTAACTCCATCCACCTCCTCTGTCTGAAATTCAACTCTTTTTGAGTGAAAATTTACTTCAAACTCTGATGATCAGCAAAGATCTCACAAGTGACGCCATACAAATAATGTCTCCATATCTTGAGTGCGAAAATGATTGTGGCTAGTTTTAGATCATGGGTAGGGTCATTCTTCTCGTAAGGTGATGCGTAGCCAATGACATTTCTGTGTTGCATCAGAACACAACCCAAACTTGGTGCAATGCATCAATATAAACTACAAAATCTTCATTGCCTAATGAGAGGATAAGCACAGGCGCTGACACCAGTTTAGACTTCAGCTCTTGAAAACTCTGTTCACACTAGTCGGGTCACTCAAACTTCACATTCTTCCGGGTCAACTGAGTTAAAGGTCTTGCAATTATGGAAAAATCCCATATAAAATACCTATAATAACCAATTAAGCCCAAAAAGCTACGTATCTCTGTCATACTAGTTAGTCTTGTCCAATTAACTATCACTTCAACTTTTGTTGGGTTCACTTGAATTTCATCTTCGAATATAGCATGACTCAAGAACACCACCTATCCAACCAAAACTCACACTTACTAAACTTTGCATAAAGCTTGTTCTTCCTCAGGGTCTGTAATGAAATTCTCAGTTGTTCCTTATGTTCTTCCTCACTCCGAGAATATATCAAAATGTTGTCTATGAACATAATTACGAATTAGTTTAGAAAATTCCTAAACACCTGATTCATCAGATTTATGAGCACAACAAGCACATTGGCCAATCCAATGGCATCACAACAAATTTATTATGCCTGTTGCGAGTTCTAAAAGTAGTATTGGGTATATCCGACTCTTGTACTTTCAATTGATGGTATTTTGATCTCAAATCAATCTTTAAGAATACTTTGGCTCCTTGGAACAAGTCGAACAGGTCATCTATCTTAGGTAAAGGATACTTATATTTTACGGTCACTCTATTTAGTTATTAATAGTCTATATACATCCATCCTTCTTCCTCATAAACAACACGGGTGCTCCCCATGGTGAGATACTAGGTCTAATGAAATCTTTGTCCAATAATTCCTGTAATTGTTCCTTCAACTCTTGTAACTCTGCAGGCAAAATTCTATAGGGAGGAATGGATATGGGTGTTGTGCCCGGGTAGAGATCAACTGTAAACTCCACTTCTCGGTCTGGGGGTAATCCTGATAAGTCCTCTAAAAATACATCTAAAAACTCACAAATGACTGGCACCACCGAAAGCTCATTTTCTTTCATCTCCGTGTCCACTACATGTGCCAAAAACTCGTGGAAACCCTTTTTTAACATTTTCAAAGCCTTAATAGCAGACATGACATGAATAGGTGTTCTACCCTTATCCCTTTGAAATACAAATTCCTTCTCCCTAAGTATTCCAAAGATTACTCTTTTCTCAAAACAATCTAACGACGCATGGTAGGATGACAACCAGTCTATCCCAAGAATTAGGTGGAAGAAAAACATGTTCAAAGGCATCAAATCTACCAACATATCCTTATCTCCTACCTTCAACACGCAATCTCTGTATACACTTTTAATTACCACTTTTTCCCCTATTGGTGTAGCTATGGTTATCATGCAGTTAGGAGGTTCCATCCTTACAGCATCTACTTGTGTTATGAAAGTGGGTGATACAAATGAGTGTATTGATCTTAGGTCTATCAAAATATAAGCATCTTTATTAAAACCAATAAATGTACCTATCACCACATTGGGCGTAGCCTGAGCATCTTGTCATGTCATAGAAAAAACTTGTGTAGGAACCCTTGGGGCCTCCATCGATCTTTTTCCTTTGTCTTGGACACTTCCAGTTGGCCTATCCATTCTTCTGCTTCCTATAGATGATTGGGCTAGTAGCCCAGAATGTCTGTACTGAGTAGCTACATGTCCTAGTTCACCACAACGATAATAGATGATTCCTTTGTTGATCTTTGGACAATCCTTCTTAAAGTGGTCAAGGGCTCCACACTTCAAGCAACCATTCATTTTTGACTCCCTAGCTCATTTAGACGCTTCCTTGTTTGATTGATTCCCTTTAAGTCTAGAATTTGTTTGCAGTTGACTAATAACTCTGGCTTCAAAAATCCTGTGGCCTTGGGGCATTACCTCTACGACCTTATCCCCCTACTTTGCTCATTGAGGTATTCCCAAACTTGTACTTCTTAGAGCCTTCACATCTTCCTTTTCCATCTTTCATGACTTTCTCAACCATTTTCCCTTGTTTACCAAACTCGTGAAACTACTCATTTTAATGACAGTCAACCTTATCCTAATTACAAAACTTGACCCTTTTTGAAATCTTCTACACTTTATCTTCTCATCGGGTATAAGCTGGATAGCATATTGTGACAACTCTGGAAACTTCATCTCGTAATCCGCTACACTCATCCTACCTTGCACAAGGTCGATGAATTCTTGATCCTTCTCGTACTTATACGTTATGGGCTTGTACCGTTCATCGAATGCCCTCACAAAATGATTCTAAGTAATCTTTTATGGTGCAAGAAATTCGACTCCTGGCACTAGCATCTTTAATAGTCTCTCTGTGGCTTTTCACAAGTTATATGCTTCTCCTCTGAACATAAATTCTATGAGATTGACCCTTTCGTCTTCATTTACTCCTAGTCTGTCCAGAATACGTACTGCATCCGTTAACCATTTCTCTTCTTTTGCGGGGCTAAGAGTCCTTATGAACTCTTTTGCACCTAAGTCCTTGAATTGTTTGATTAAGGAATTACTGTTTCTCTCAGCTTGCATTGTGATCCACCTTGCATTCTATTATGTCAACCTTCTAATCACCTCCAACACCCTAGTTGTTGGGACTAGTTCTATTAATTCCACTTATGGAGACTCTTCTTGTTGTGCTTTGTTATATTGATTTGGGATGAATGACGCTCTGTTCAAGTTCTTCATACTTCACCCTATTATAAGAAAGGTACAAATTAGGGCTCGACACAGGAGTCCAACTTAAAGGTATAAAGGTAGGAACATACTATTTGACAGAAGGTTCAACAACACAAGGGCCATCTCCCCAATCTGATAACTTACATAGACTTTCAATCAGGACCCTATGCTTACAGAATGCATTTCTCAAATGAACCTCAAAACCAGTTAGTTAGATGCCCGAAGGCTAAGGTATGACAACCCGCAGGTCTAAACCACTTTATACGACAAATTGTGAGATGATGCTCCTATCCTATGGTCTACCACAGACGACACTCTAACAAGTCTACAGGACCTATAACCAAAAGCTCTGATACTAAGATGTCATGCTCCGCTCCCGCAAGGTACTCGACCAGTGCAGTGGGGTATGATACCTCCACAACTCAGTGGCCTCAAGAAAATGACAAGGCTTAAAACTTATAAGAGACAAAAACTTCTACTTCAAAACCAACACAACCTTTCATAAAAGAAAAGGGTTAAACATAAACTTCTAAGGATACACCATCCAAAGGACATACAACACATCATTTAAAACGTAACCTTTAATTCTTAACATACAGTGCTTCACATGGTATAAAAATCATACAAAAGAATAAAATAAAACTAACACTCAACTTCAGCTTTGAAGCTATAAGACGATGCCTGTGGTGGACTAAACTCTAGCCATTCCTGCCATCTCTAACCACGGAGGTTACAGGAGAGTACACTTCGCATTATAATGAACAAAATAAAAACAATCACTCAGTTTAAGAATAATGAAAGCATTTTTGGAAATAGTTCAACATACTTTCCATAAAAATTGTAAAAACTGATGCATTTGCTTCATCTCAAGATATCATAAGTTAAAAAGATCTTCCTCAACATGGAAAAAATATCTTCGGCTCAACTGCCACAATTTAATAAATCCACTTTCTCATATCCAAACCCAACCACTAACAATGACCAAGTAGTCGCCAACCTCACAACCGGGAGTTTCGACGACACCGTAATCTCAATTCTCAATGCACAGATAGCAATGTGATGGAATGAGGGTCACTCTCCACTAGGCACGAGTGGTATGTGCTATAACCTAGGATTCATCCCAAAAGTCTTTAAGGGAAAAATAATCCCTGCTTAACAGGAATCCTACCTTACAAGGACAATCAAAACCTATAGTTGGGTAACCTCTCACATAACAGGATATAAAGGGCCGAAAACTCTTATAACTTGGCACTTTGGAATAACAACATAACATTGGTAACAATTTATAAAATCATCTTTCACACACACATGCTTCTTCTAAAGATATGTATATCACATTTGAATCGAAATATCATTGCATTGAAAACAGGGATCTCATGCTATCAATCATCAAAACATGATATAGTTCAAAACATGCATGTTGAAGTATTTTAAAACATTATTCACACATTATAGGTCAAAATAATTGATAAGCACTTTCACCTTATTTTAAGCATACAACAATCAAGCCTTCACCAACGAGCTAAACTCAACCCTTGGGTAACAAAACCTCCGTACCTAACAAGTAACCACAAATAACTGTAAACGAAGGATACTGCCCCTTAGAATGTAACATACTAAAAAGATTTCGGTTTTTAAATTACATTTTAAGAACCACGATTTTACTTCCTTTTTAAAACTAAAGGATACTAAGCATTTATTAAGCCTTAACTTGTTTAATGAATTACCTTGATTATATTAAGCACTTTCTTTTAAAAATTAAGCATTTAAAATAAATTTTCTCACACCCATTTGGGGCATCTACACCTCAAATTAACCTCTAGTTTTTTGTTACAAGATAGATTAAAATGTCTTTAATGTTGGGGAAAACTACCAAGGTTTTAAATTTATGTCTATGATTTTAGTCAAAAAATAACTTGATGGGAAAACGGTGAAATTGGCTACAGATTAAAACTTTGGATATCGAACAATCAAAATAAAACCTAGTAATACTCCTAAAGTCAGTTATAGGATTATACCTTTTGAAATCTGGTTGGATGATTTCGGTTGCTACAACAATTTTTAGCCAACGATCCGCCGCGATTTTTAACTTCTAGTCAAATCTCCAACACAAGTCTTCTGCTGTATTCCCAAATACAAAATACGAACAAAGTGTGGGTTTTGATCTATTGTGTTCTTTAAAACCCGTCTTATTTAGGACCTATAATCACTGACTAGATTATATGAATTATGGCGTCAAGGTTTATAACTGCATTTAAATAGACTACAACAAGGACCTATATAGTAAATAAAACATGGGCTTCCAATATAATTATGAAATCCTACCTCAACCCAGAAGCAATTTCATAAAACATAAATTATAATTTATTCCACTAAAGAATTATAATTGCACTCACCACCTTATTCTCAAAACAGTAGTATTCGAGCTCCTATTATTAAATGTTTAATTATTCTTCCCGCGTTAAGATTACAGATACTCGTCGATTAAATTAAATTACTGACAATTATATTTAATCGACTTTTTTAAAATTCTTTAAGCCATTCTGCTTAACCTATTTGGCTGCCGGATTATAAAATTCACCTATAAGGATTGGCTCGGTCGAAACTTATAAACTTCCTTAAGGAAGTATCACCAATTCTAATTTTTCAAGACTTGGATTCCGTCAATAATTAATATCCACCATATACATAATACTGTTATCCAACTCACAAGGATAATAGACCCATACAAGATCACACCCTCTAACAAATCAAAACAAAAAATATTAAATATACGCAAATAATAATTATTTCAAGATTAAGAGCATAAGTGTGACGCCCCGTCCTATGGGCACGTCGGGACATAGGTAACTATAAATAAGAAAGTATTCTAGCTGAACATTCCTAATTACATATGATAATTAATATGTCATTAACGATTCAAAATTTGTTCAAAACACTTCATGATTGTAGTCATCCAAAAAATTTCAACAAAAGTTACATTATGTCCGTGGAAACTTAACATAAGATCAGAAAAAACAAACATCCTATGTTTTCAAGCGACACTATTAGGATTAATTGGCTCCTGCCTCTCTCCTTGCTCCTCGAGGTCTTCCTCTCCTACGAACGTACCGTCTTCATACTGTTCTTCTTCTTTACCTATGGCACAAATATTCTGAGCCGGAGCCTGGAAGCAAATTATCTTACAATACATACCGTCCAATAAACTCACAATAAAATATCCTACAATACATATCGTATAATATCCAATACAATTTAAGGGGAAAGGAGATAGACGATTTATCATTTTTAACAAAGCAAGCATACATGAGAACAAATGTGCAAGTGCGTAATGTAGATGAATGCAATGCAATTGCCTAACCCAAGTACTTCCAGGATAGTATCATGAATTTCTCGTCGAGAATTACAGAGTATACTTAATGGCTCTTCATCACCGAACCTACCCTCGTCTCGTTGCGAATAGTAAATGCATTGTTGAGCTTTATGCCATATTTATTTTACTCAATGGCAACAGCGTGGGGACCGACCTTTATCCAATTTTACTCATCCTAATTCCAGGTCGACCAATCCCACCTTAAGGACCAGGATATTCATTAGGTGTCAACCCAAAGTCTAATTAAAGCTAGTGATGAATCCATGGTGCCTAATTCTGCCTTTTACAATAAAAACCTCCAATTTCATTTCTAAATATGGCAACCAAGGATGCCCTACACCCACAACCACTGTATTACGATTTTCATGTCACCCAACTCAATTTGAAAGATACGAAGGGACTTCGATAATCCAAGATGCAATATGTGAATATTCACGGTGTGCAACATGCTTCTCGTGTGAAATTAATCATAGCATGGCGTATAAATATGATATGGTACATGGTACAACGTGCTAAAGCATCAAGTATAAACATGCGAAGCATAATCACAATTTATACAACATAGAATTAAACCATCGGCGTGAGTTTATTTCATCAAAAGCATCATTTTCATACACTAATTACTCACAAAGTTCATATAAGGTTCACATACTCAAGTCCCATAAGTAACACACTACTAGTACACTTAGCCAAATTTAGGTACAAGTTTAATTGCTAGTTTTAAAGTTGCAACAGTATTTTTATGTACTTAGACTTAGATTTAATTTCTTATATTTTAACACCACTTATATAAAAATATTTGCTACCACTTTCATGTTTATCACTAAGGTCAGATCCTAAAGTAAGGGGCTCATTATTTTTATTTAAATAAAAATCGTTCAGCATTTTACAGAGAAAGACACTGAAATTGAGCCTCTGTTGGCCACAGTTTTGGGGCATCAATTCAAGGGTTATAGGTCTGAATTTTGGTGAGATTTTCGTTTGAAGTCTCCCCTACAGGGTTCATGTTTTGTGCTAAGGCAAGTTATTTGGAAACAATTTGAGATTTTGGCTATTTTATAAAAAATGGTTCAGTCAGCCTAAAAAGGCTCCGCATAATGTGATTTTAACAAAGAGTGCTCAAAGCTTTTGGGGTATCATCCGAGGGTATTTTGTGCTGATTGTTTCTCATTAATTATGTTAGTATGTTAGCTATATTTTTTATGTTTACCACGTTTGGATTTGGCTTCTAAAAAGTTGGGTTTTTGGTATCACAAAAATGTGTGACAAAGAGGTCTGTTAGTCATTGATCCTCAACAGTGACTTGGAAAGTGTTTTGACCTGTCAAGACTTCATATTGTTGGCTCATATTTGGTAGAAAGAAATATAAATATGTCCTTTATAAGTTTTATGTTTTGACGTAAGCTCGGTTCTCACTATAACTTAGGGTTTTTAGGTCTGCAACTTAGAGTGGTCAAGATCTGACACTCTTTGGCAAAAAATAACGCATCTGGAGTTTTACTGAGCGAAATCACTTCAAACCAATTTTGTATGAAAGAGAACTCAAACGTATAAATCTGGACACAAAAATCACTTTAAGACCATTTTTTTACATTTATTTATGGTGTTTTAAAGTTAGTAGCAAAATGTAGGTAAGCCCAAAAAATTAGGTTATCTTGGATATTAGATGCTTAGCTTGTGTTGTGTGCATTTTTAATGTGTTTTCTTTGCATCCATGTCTTAAACTCGTATAAACCAAAACTCCAAAATATTTTTAAGCCATAAAACTCAAAAATATATACATGCAAGCACGTGCAAAGTACAATCTTACCCTAGCAATCTACTATTTGCATCTACAACGCTTTTTTGAGTTATTCTTCATTTCTTTTTCTTAGGGTTTGTGTAGAGATGGATTGAATGGTATCTTTAGGGAGAATATCAGAAGGTTTAAGGGAGTTACTTACTTATTTTGATGCTTAAATGATTGAGAAAGAAAGGGTCTTAGCTTCAATGCCTTGTCCTTGCTTCCCCCTAGCCTCTCTTTCTTTTTTCCTTCTTTCTTTTCTCCTTCTTCTTGAGAACATTTAGAGAAATTTTTGTGGTTTCTCTTCCTCTCCACTCAGCCAAAAATACATGTAAAGAGTGGGGGGCTTAGGCCTTGTTTTTATCGAAAAAATTAAGATGGAGGATAATTATTACAAAATTTTAAAATTTAAATTATCTTTGATCCTCATTGGTTGCATGGTAGGTGGGGGTTATTTGAGAGTGACATATTCAGACCATGGCAGCAAGAGAATTCGTCTGGGGCTGTTTGGGGAGACTAAAAGGCTGTTTTTGCATTAATTTATGTATTAAATTGTGTTTTGGTATCATTTTGTGCAAGAAAATGCATAAAATATTAATTTTATGTATATTTTTTATATCTAAACCTAATAAAACCTATTATATTAATGTATTAATAATTAATTTAGTCTTTCCATGATTTATCATAATTTTGATAGTAATTAATTAAACAAGTGTAGACTTTTAAACTAAATTAAACTAGTTTGACTAGAATTGACTTTTTGACTTATTTATTGTGTAGAGACTTTAAATAATTATTTATTTGCTTTTTTTGA
>JAOTRH010204846.1:0-11107 GCA_034768845.1 Heliamphora exappendiculata | reverse complement strand
ACGCGATTTGGCGTGAGCAACGATGCCGCGGAACTCGGCAGCATGACCGCGACCATGCTGCTGGGTGAACAGGGGCCACATCGGCAGGCCGGCGAAGAATTGGCGCGGTTCGTCGCCGATCTGAACCCCGACGTGGTCTGTCTGAGTAACTCGCTACTGTCAGGCGGACTGCGCGCGATTCGCGAACTGTATTCCGGCCGAATCCATTGCCTGCTGCAAGGCGAGGATGTTTTTCTGGACGGCCTGGTCGCGCCCTATCGTGAATTGGTCATGGGACGATTGCGCGAGCGGGCGACGGAATTCGATGGCTACATCGTCCATAGCCGGTTCTACCGCGACTACATGGCCCGGTATCTGAATCTGCCAATCGACAAATTCGTGGAACTGCCGCTGACCATCGATTGCCGAAAGCATGATGGCGCGCCGAAAACCCAGCTTGGCGATCCTCCCACGATTGGTTATTTCGCGAGGATTTGTCCCGAAAAGGGTTTGGACGTGCTGCTACAAGCCGTGCTGATCCTGCGGCAGGAATTTCCGAACATTCGACTGCGCGCCGGGGGATATCTGGGATCACAACACCGTGACTACTATCGCCAGGTCTGCCGCCTCGCCGCGCCACTCGGAAACGACTTTGAATATATCGGCAGCCCGTCGACCCATGCCGAAAAGGTCGAATTCATGAAATCGGTCGACCTCTTTAGCGTGCCTGCCCCGTTTCAAGAACCGAAGGGAATTTATGTGCTGGAAGCCTGGGCGAACGGCCTGCCGGTGGTCTTGCCAAACCATGCCGCGTTTCCCGAACTGATTCAGTCGACGGGTGGGGGGTTGCTTTCGAATGCAAACGACCCTCATTCGCTGGCCGACACGCTGCGGCGAATTCTGCTGGACAACGACCTGCGGATTCAACTCGCACAGGCCGGTTACCAGGGAGTGCGCGATCGGCACGACCTGCCGGCGCTGGCACGGGCCACGGAGCAGTTCTTTTCGTGAACGGCGCCGGATCGCCGAAGCTTGGTTCGGCAGCGTGCCACGAATGGCGGCGCTGTTTTTTTGAATGATGGAAATTTGAAGCGGCGTTTCCGTGGGGTCCGCCGTGATTGTCCTTGGGACGCTTTTCGCCAGTGGTCGTTTGATTGCTTGGCTTTTCATCACATGGAACGTGATGGCTACTTGGAGTTTGCCGGCAGGATCGCAGTTGGTGGACCCCCTTACGGGCCGCCTTGCCATACCTCTATATAGAGGTGACGCGCGCGTCACGGCCGGATTTCATCGGCGGCGTTTTTTCGCCACGCGTCCGGTTCAGGGCTTCAGCGGCAGGTCTTGCCGGTGGATTCCCCCCTTAGAATCGAAGCCGTCGGAAAATCCGTAATTCTCGTTACGACCCGAATCTTCGGTACAGTTTACCAAGACCATCCGCCGATACTTCCGCTAAGCGCAGGTTGCTGCGCCGGTAGAGTCATCGTAGCGTCAGGGTGCGGAGAACGGGCACCCCGACGCGGAGACGAGATTCACTTTCGTTCCGAGTTCACGGCGTTCATAGTCAGGGAACGACTGATGCGGACACGGCACTGGTTGAAAGCACTAACAAGCGGATGCATGGCGTTGGCAGGCCTCGGTACGGCCGTCGCTCAACAGCCTTCTGCGCCCGCCAACGTCAATCCAGATCAGCCTGGTGTGGGGATGCTCACCGCGCCCTATACGATGATGGGCCCGATGCAACCGGGCAGCAGCCTGAGTCAGCCCGGGTATCCGCCCGGCGCCAACCCGTGGCCGAACATCTCGCCCTTCGCTGGTCCACCATACCAACAGACGGTATACGAAAACGGATTCTGGTGGAACCGCATGCCGCAAGGCGACCGGCGGTACTATGGCGGACTTGAAGCTCTGATCAGCAATACTTCGGTTCCGCATAAATCACTGATCGGCGCGTCCAACGTCAACCCCTTCAGCATCGATCCGGCAATCCGGTATGCTGGCCAGACGTCATCGAGCAGCACCAGCGGAACATCCGGCACCTCGTCGACTTCCTCGTCCAGTTCCTCGACCAGCGGATCATCCGGCAGTTCGTCGGCCATTTCGACGCTTTCGTCGGTGACCTTCAACGGCACGCCGATCACTTACACGGCTCAATCCACACAGTTTAATCAGCAACCCTCTGGCACGGGCCCGATCGTTTCGTCGGGAGGATCTTCCAGTTCTTCCACGACGGCCTCGGGTACTTCCACTGGGACAACGTCGACCTCAACTACGGGCACCAGTAGCACGGGAACCTCAACAGGATCTGGCTCGGGCGGCGGAGTGTTGAATATTTTCCCCGCCTATGACACCAGTGTCTTGCCCAACGTCTTGAATTCGGTCGGATTCCGTGGGACTTGGGGTTACGACAACTCCAATGGTTCGGGATTCGTCATGTCGGGCTTCATTCAAAGCCAGTCAACGTCGACCTGGATGCTGAACGACCCGCTACTCAATCTGGACCTCACCAGCCCCAACTACGATCCCTGGCATTTGCACGCCTGGTTTGGTTTGCCGCTCGCTGGGGCGGACACGGATGGAACGACAGCCGGTAACATCGCCGATGGCGCAGTCGTCCCCTACGACATGCAAGTGCGAGTCAGCATGAATACCGCACTCGCCGGGGGCAACGCTTCGTGGTATTTCGAACCGCTGTACGATCAAGGGCAAATCAAGATTCGTCCCACGGCCGGCGCCAAGTACATCAACCTGCGTGAATCGTTCCAGTTCACTGGTGCGGACAGCGGCATGGGTTACACCGTCAGTTCGGGTGGTTCCTCAAGCGGTTCGACCGGTTCCACGACCGGTTCCACGGGAAGTTCGTCCTCGGGTTCCTCCTCGAGTGGTTCTTCGGGAATCGGCGGCATCTTGTCTCCGTCAGGCTTCCAGACTGACTTCGAAACGCCCAACATCATCCGATCGCAGTTAACGTCGACGACCCAGTCCAACATGTTTGGCCCAGAAGTCGGCTTCCGAATCGACATGGGTAGCAAACGATTCCAAATGTGGACTCAGACCAAGGGTGGTGCGTTGGCTGACATCGCCCAGCGACAAGTCAGCGGCTACGGAATCGGCAACGCCTTCAATATCCTGTCCGGAAACTCACTGCCAGCGATGACGAACGACACCAGCTTGACCGGTTTCTCGCACTCGTATTCGTCGACGACCCTGTCGCCAATGTTCGAGCAGCAAATCAACGCCAAGCTGCCGATCTTCAACCTGATCCCTTACCTGCGTCACATGGAATTCTTCGAACGAGCCCAGATGACCGTCGGTTACACGTTCCTGTACTTGGGCAATGTCTACCGACCGAACGGCGACATCAACTGGAATCAGACCGTAGTCACCACCACCACGACCACCAACGCGACCACCGGGATTTCCTCGCAGTCGTCGACCGTAGGCGTGTCACCAACCCTGAACGGCCACCAGACATCGTTCTTCAACAACATGATGAACATCGGTATCGAATGGGAATTCTGATCGCTGACAGCGTCGCGAACCGAGAATACAACGGACGATGGAATCTGGCCTTGATCGCCGCTCCGTCGTCCGTTCGCTTTTGATCACTTAGTTTGCCGCGAGTCGCTGACCTCGACGCACGTGCAGTCGAATCGCTGGCGAGGCCTGGTTGCCGACGTTTTGCGAGACCGCGTGAATCAACCGGTCTGTTTCCGGAACCCACGGACGAGCCGTCAGAAAAATCTGCCGCTCGGTTTCTTGTTTCCGCACAAGCACTCCCGAAAGCCCGATGTTATCAACGATGATTCCATGGGGCAGGTTGTCGACATCGAATCGCACGTCGTCCTCATGCCCGTTTCGCTCGATCACGATTTTCGCGGTGATCGTCGTCCCGGGTTCAATCACCAATCCGTGATCGGCCGACGTCCAGCGGGGATCGTCAGGCAACAGCGAGACCTTAATGGGCCCCGCTTTTTCCAACTTGATTTCCCCCAGACTTCCAATCGTCTTCGTCATCAGTAGCCCCTGAACTTCCGCCGTCGCCAGCACGATGGCGCGTTCCCAGGCGTCTTGCGCCGGTTGTTCGGCATCCGCTTTGGCGGTCAGGACGCTGGTCGCCTCGAACAATCCCGATTGTACGACCACGGGCGACGATGCTTCGAAGCCCTTCGGCAACCCGACCAGATCGATGCGAACTTCACCTTCAAAACCATCCAGGCGTCCCACGGTAAATTTCAACCGCTGCCCGCTGCCCGCCGGGACTTTGGGGTTCATGGTGTTTACCGTCACGGCAAAATCCGGCCGAGGCCGGCGGACCGTCAATGAGTACGAAAACTTGTCACCGGAAAAACCGCGCACATCGCTGACGTGCACCAGGTACGTTCCATCCTCTGGCGCCGTGAATGTCAACCGCGAGTCCTTACCCAACTGGCGATCGGCGTCATCGTCGTTGCTGAACAGCACCGGAAAGACGGGCAATCCGTTGTCGACGATTTTCGAATTCGCCGCGTACGCTTCGACGATATATGCCGGTTCATCCTTCGCATGAGCGGCGGCGCTGGTATCAAGATAGTTCCGCCGTTTTCCTCCGATCGCGTACAACTGGTATCCTGAATCCGGTCCTTGCGGAGCGCGGAATAGCTTGCAGACTTCGCCATTCAGATACAGATACTGATTCAGATCCATCTCTTCCCAGAATTCCAGTCGCAAATCGGGCGACGATGAATCGATGGGCCGAAAGTTGATCCACGAATCGCGCACGGCCTGCAACAAGGCACGCACCACCGGACGGCCGTCGGCGTGCAGAATCTCCAACTTTGTATCCGCCAGGGATCCGCTGCGCCCGGCGTTGGTTTCAATCACAAGACGATCACCCCGCCGAGCCTCGAAGCGATACAAATCCAAATCCTCGGCAGATCCCACGACCGCCTTCAGTTCCGCGGTGACCGTCGTCGGAATCTTCAGCGGCATCGCCTGCGCCGGAACGTTATTCGGTTCGACTTCCCGCACCGAAGTTGCGACTTCGTTCACGATCTCATCGCTCGTCAATCCCGATTCATCCAGTCGCTGCAGCGGGTTGGCTCCATCAAACCAATTCGGTTGAATTGAGTAGGCCTGATATTCGCCGTTCATTCTCCCCACCAGCAGTTGCCGATTGTCACTAGAAAACGTGACAGCGGGCGCCCAATCGGATTGACGGTCGAGCACGGCGACTTGAGTGAACGTCGTCGTCTCCCACAACTTAATGCGCCGGTCTTCCGAGGAACTGGCGAGTAGTTTTCCGTTGGGTGAAAACGCGAGTTTCAAAATCGGCCCTTCATGCGCGAAGCGGGCGAACTGGATTGGATTCGATCCTTCCTGCGCCGAATCACTGATCTGCCAGACACGAATTCGGCAGTCGACGCCCGCCGCCGCGACCAGGCGGCCATCAGGGCTGAAAACAACGGTCGATTGTTCTTTGGCTGGTTGCGAGAACGTGTCCAACCGCTGTCCCGTCGCGACATCCCACAGTTTGACGGTGCGGTCACCACTCGCTGTCGCGATCAGTTTGCCGCTCGGCGAAAATGCCACTCCGTAGATCGCATCATTGTGGCCCTGACAGGTTTTGAGCGCCTGCCGCGTTTTGACGTCCCAAATGATGACTTCGCGATCGTAGCTGGCAGTGGCAATTTTCGTCCCATCATCGCTGATTCGCGCACCGTAGAGCGCATCGCGGTGCCCCTGGATCACAATATCGCGCGACCAATCCGCCGTGCGCCACAAAGTGACTTCGCCCAACAGTCCCGGTTCCCCGGCCGCGACGCACAACCACTGCCCGTCGCGAGAAAAACTGACATCGCTGATCGTGCCCAGGTGCCCTTCCAATTGCCGGTCGGGTTGCGACTGTCCCCGCGCATCGCGGAACAGTTGGATCGCGTGCGGTCGGGCCACGGCGAACCAACCGTTGTCAGGGGCCGTGGCAATCGAGACCACTGCGGCACGTCCTGATTTTCTCACGGGAATCTTGGGAGTGACCAGGCGGGTGGGTGCCGAATCGGGCGCCGAAGCCTTGGCGCCGGCATCGATCCAGCGCCGAATGAGTGCGATTTCATCAGCCTTGGGCGCGGGCCGCTTCTTGGGCGGCATGCGCGATTCATCGTCCGCGGTCAGACGTTTCCAAAGCGGACTGCGGTCGCCATGTCCACGATCGATGACGGCTCCGTCTTCGCCACCTTTCATGGTACTGGCGTGGTCTTGCAAGTTCAGCCCGCCTTCGGCGTCATTCGCATTGTGACAGCCGTGGCAATAAGCCTTGAAGATTGGCAACACCTGAGCATTGAAATCCGGCGGATCGTCGGCGAAACCAACGGCTCCGAAGACGACTGACGAGACACAAGCCGCAAAGCGAAGTGGAAAGCGCATCGACAAAGTTACCTGCTGAATCAAAGGAATCACGCCAGGCGGCGCACGCATCAACGGAACCACATGCCAACATAACAATTTGGAGAACGCAGGGAAAACAGCCGAGACGTCAAATTCCCCTTCTGAAGCCAAGTTTGACGCCGCTGGGCGCCGATACCCCAGTGCCTGAGCAAACCGAAGATCGGATGATTCTGACGAGAATTTTTCACGTGCGGGATTACACGGGACCGCATTGCCAAGTTATGATGGACGACGGTTTGTTTATGGACTGAGGATACGGAAACGATGAATCACCGCAATTTTTGTGGCCGCACGCGGCGAGAGTTCTTGTGGCAGGCGGGCGCCGGATTCGCGGGAACTTCGCTGGCGGGGCTATTGGATGCCGACGGTTTTTTCACACCGAAAAACTGCTCGGCGGCCTCGATCGCGCATCAGAATCCCTTGGCGCCCAAGCCACCTCATTTCGCCCCCAAAGCCAAGAGCGTCATCTTTCTATTTATGTATGGCGGCCCCAGCCATATCGATACGTTCGATTACAAGCCCGCCATGAAGGGGCGTGACAATCAAACGATCGAAGTCAAAACATTTGGACGCGGCGGTCACAAAAATCAAGGCCGGATCGTCGAACCTCGTTGGAACTTCCATCAATATGGCCAATGCGGCAAATGGGTCAGCGACTTGTTTCCACACCTGGCTACTTGCGTCGATGACATTGCGTTTCTGCATTCGATGACCGCCGATTCTCCCATTCATGGTTCGGCCATGCTGATGATGAATTCGGGCAAGATCCTGTCCGGCAGCCCCTGCCTGGGATCATGGGTCAATTACGGCTTGGGCAGCGTCAACGAAAACCTGCCGGGGTTCGTGGTGATGCTGGATCCCTCGGGCGGACCAATCAGCGGCGCCAAGAATTGGTCCAGCGGTTATATGCCCGCAACGTATCAGGGCACGATCTTCCGTTCCAAGGGTGCTCCGATCATCGATCTGAACACCCCGGAAGGGATGACTCGAGCGACGCAGCGCGAACTGCTCGACACGTTGAACGTGGTGAATTCCGCTCACGCCGCGGACCGGGCCGATAATTCAGAACTGGCCGCGCGCATCAACAGTTACGAACTGGCGTTCAAGATGCAGCAGCATGCGCCGGAAGCCGTGGACTTCTCGCAAGAAACGGCCGAAACACAGAAAATGTACGGCCTGGATCAACCGCGCACGCAGGATTTTGGCAAACGTTGCCTCTTGGCGCGACGGTTGGTCGAACGCGGGGTCCGCTTCATCCAACTCTATTCCGGTGGCAGCCACAACGACGCCAACTGGGATGCGCACGACGACATGGAAAAGAACCATAACTTCCACGCCGGCAATACCGATCAACCGGTCGCTGCGTTGTTAAAGGATTTGAAGCAGCGAAATCTGCTCGACGAGACGCTGGTGGTCTGGGGTGGTGAATTCGGCCGTCAGCCGACCGCCGAATACGCGAAGGGAACTGGTCGCGACCACAATTCGTACGGTTTCACGATGTGGATGGCCGGCGGCGGCGTCAAGGGTGGAACGAGCGTCGGAACCACCGACGAATTGGGCTCGACAGCCGTCGATTCCCCTTTCCACGTCAAACGGTTGCACGCCACCGTCTTGAATCAATTGGGATTAAACCCCAATTCGCTGTCATATTTCCACGGCGGCTTGGATCAAAAACTGGTCGGCGTCGAACATGTCAGCCCGATTGCTGAAATCATCTGACTCCGTATTGACGCTGGTCAGCCGTTGCGGATACATCACCGCCGGGCAAGTGCAATCGAAGAATGCATTTCTGTCGATTTTGATGGCTAGCGTTCTGATCCAATCTTGGATCTCGCACGCTTCCATGCAAAATGCGTGAGTTCGTCGAGATTGTGCGCGGTGAAAGAACTTGGCGTACCCTGTCTCCCATCGACGCTGTCGCATGGAGGGAAAAAATATGCCAATTCGAGCAAGAACAGGCGAAAGGGAGTCTCGCCGATGGACAAGCCAGCGTTCGCACACGATGTCGAATGGAATGACGAGCTGATCTCGCGGTTTTGGGATAACAGGACCACGGAAGGGAACTATTACAGCGACGCCGTCGGTGATGCGCTGATTCGACTGGCAGCCAAAGCCACCGGCGGCCTGCAAGGACGAGTACTCGACTACGGTTGCGGCCCCGGAATTCTGCTCGAAAAGCTGGCGCATCAAGGCATTACTTGCGAAGGGGCCGACCCTTCGCCCGATTCGATCTCGGCAGCCCGGCATCGCCTGAAGCAAAGCTCATTCGACTGCCCCTTGATGCAGCTGACCCGTTTGCCTTCGCCTTATGCCGACAATTCCTTCGATGTCGTGTTTTTCGTGGAAACGATCGAACATATTCTGCCCACGGCGCTGCCTCAGACCCTGTCGGAACTGTTGCGGATCGTGCGACCAGGCGGACATGTCATCGTGACGACGCCCAATGCCGAGAATCTGAAGGCCAGCGAAACTGTCTGCCCGGAATGCGGGGCGAGGTATCACAAGATGCAGCACGTGTCCCGTTGGACCGCCGCCACGATCGCCAACCAAATGGAACGCCTCGGTTGGGAAACCGTCCGATCGCGCGCCACGCGTCTGCCACGCAACACCTGGCACTGCCGTTTCAAAGCCTTTTTGGCCAACCTGATCGGCCGGAAACAGAAACATCTGATCTATATTGGCCGCAAGCCGTTGCAGCAAACCAATTCGCTCTTCGCGAAAACGCCTGCATCTGCTAATCATGGTGGCTCGCGAGCCGCCTGAAATGGCGATCGCCTCTCGAAAGGATGTCGAGCGAGGATTGGTTTCATGTGTGGGATTTGTGGGTGTGTGACTCTTTCTGGCGGCGCACCCGTCCCCGTGTCCACGCTCGAACGCATGGTCCAATCCATGCGCCACCGCGGCCCGGACGAATCCGGAGCGCATTTCATCGACAACGTCGCCCTGGGTCATTCACGACTGTCGATCGTCGATCTGTCCGGCGGACGGCAGCCGCTGTTCAACGAAGATCGCTCGGTTACGCTGATCTGCAACGGCGAGATTTATAATTATCCTCAGCTTCGCCGTGACTTGGAGCGGCGCGGACACTCCTTCCGCACCAACAGCGATTGCGAGGCGATCGTCCACCTGTGGGAAGAGTATGGCGACCGCAGCCCCGAGCATCTGCGAGGCATGTTCGCGTTCGTCCTGTACGACAATCGGCGGCAGGTCGTGTTTGGCGCCCGCGATCCCTTCGGACAAAAACCGCTGTTCTATCATCACGGCCGCGAATATTTCGCCTTCGGATCGGAAATCAAGGCCTTGTTCCCCATTCCCGGTCTCTCTCGCGAAGTCGACGTTGCCACCTTGGATCAGTTTTTGTTCTACCAGTATGTCCCCGTTCCTGGCACGATGTTCCGCGACGTTCGCCAGTTACCACCCGCTCACAGTTTCACGTTGAAATCGGGTGAACTGTCGCTGCGACGTTATTGGCGAGCGGTGTTCGCCCCCGATCAAGACATGTCGGATGCCCAGCACCTCGAACGCCTGGATCAGGCCGTGCAGGATGCCGTCACCAGCCATCTGGCCAGCGACGTGCCGGTGGGTGTGTTTTTGAGCGGTGGAATCGATTCCAGCCTGGTCGCCGCCTTGGCAAAAAAGGCCCTGACCGAGCCACTGCATTCGTTCTCGATCGGATTTCCGGGTGAACGACTGGACGAATCGGAATTCGCGCGGCAAGCCAGTCAGCACATCGGCACCATACATCACGAATTCGCTTTCGCCCCGCAGGATCTGGTTGAAGCTCTCGATTCAGCGGCTCGCGTGTTCGATCAACCATTGGCCGACGCGGCAATTCTGCCGCTGACATTTCTCAGTCAAAACGCGGCTCGAGAAGTGAAAGTGGTCCTCACCGGCGATGGCGGCGACGAACTGTTTGCCGGCTACGAAAAATATCGCCGCGCGACAACGGCGTCGCGACTGGTGGAATGGATGAATCGTCGCGGACCTCATTTCCTTTCGGCACGGCGGCTGGCGGCTTGTGGTCCCGACCCCGTTCATCAGCGACGACTTCGCGCGCGCATTGCATTGAAACAACTGCCGATCCAAAGCTGCGTCTATTCCAAAAATTCGTGGGAAGGCTGGGATCGCTACAAGCTGTATTCACCCGAAACCTTTGCCCAACTCGACGAAGAACTGCAGACTCATGATGATCAGCCGCGCGACGGAACGGGCCAAGTTCCCGCCGACATGCTGAACCAGATGCTGTTGGCCGATCAAGATGGTTACCTGGCCGGCGATCTATTGCCAAAAACTGATTACGCCACGATGTCCGCCAGTCTCGAGGCTCGTGCGCCGTTCCTGGATCATGAATTGGCCCAGGTGGCGGCACGGTTGCCCATTCATTTGAAAGCCACGGCGTTCGAAACCAAAGTCGCCCTGCGGAGGCTGTCCGAGCAGTACCTGCCACACAACCTGGTACATCGCGCCAAGCGGGGATTCGGAGTGCCAATCAACGAATGGTTCCGCAAGCCACTCAAGAATTGGCTGAAAGAATTGCTGATCGATTCTTCGGAAACCGTGCCGCGTTATTTCCAACCCGAAATTGTTTCGAACGTATTGGACGCTCACTTTAGGGGCGAGCGGAATCTCTCGGGCAAAGTGCATGCGTTGGTCTGCTTTGAACTGTGGCACCGGCGGCACGGAGGTCTGTCATGAAGATCTGCGCCTT
>JAOTRH010204835.1:0-11107 GCA_034768845.1 Heliamphora exappendiculata | reverse complement strand
ATATATTACATAGATGCTTTTGGGGGATGATTTTGGTTTTGAGGTAGGTTTTAGGGGGTGATTTTCATTAAATAGTTAAGAAAAATTTAACTATTGGACTAGTTTGATGTAAAAACTAAATTCGAAGGGAGGTTAGTTATATTTTAAAAACCACATAAAAAATAATTAATGTTTTGATAAACCTTAAAAAAAAGATCATTGTATTAATTTACCTTTATAATTATTTATTTATCAAAACTATCTCGTGCCATAGGCTACGAATGCTCCAGAATAATTTGCTACCAGTTGGTGGAAATTTTGTTGACTACAGAGTGTTCAATGCGTTACTAGTAGTGACCAAAGCCTATATCTAATGTATTAATTTGACCTAAGTTGGGTTTGAAATATGAATTTATATATAGATTTTCTTTTAGAAAAATATTTGATATGAAATTAATGAAATATAATTACATGATTCACTTAATTATTATTTTTTGTTTTTTGTATTTTCACCCCCCCCCCCCTAAAAAAAAATACAAGATTAGTAATTACAATTCTCACTTCATGTTTTTTTGTTGCCTTCTCACTATATTTTGGTAATTAAGCATGCATTTGGTTTAATTTTTTTCATGTTTTTTTAAAATTTTAATAAAAATAATTTTAACATTAGTCTAAATTAGTGTATTTTTAAAATTTCTCTCGTAATGAGAAATCATAAAAGTACGCAATCTTGACAAAAAAAACTACTAAAAATTTTAGTTAAGAAGAAATTTTTTTGGCTTTATTCATATTTAGTAAATGTTTTTGAATTTAAATTCCAATGAGCATAATTTTTAGATTTCACCTGTCACGGAAAACTATAAATGTAAAAAATTAAATTAAAAAATTAAAAAGTCCAAAAAGACTGGAAAAAGGCTTTTAAAAAAACCCATTAGGTCTTTTAAACCAAACATAGGCTAATTTGATGTAGCAGATTTTTCACAAATAATAAAAATAAAATAATACCTACCTTTATATGAAAAAATAAATAAATCCTCATTTGAGAGTCTCACACCTTCCAGGTTTGGTGGACCGGTGTCGTTATCATTTTTATTATTAATACTTAATGAAATAATAATAAGAATAATAATTTTCTAGAAAAGTTGGTCTTTTTTTTAGCTTTTAAACTTTAGTATTTGAAATATTTACACGTTTTTTTTTGTTTTTAGTTTCTTTCCTTAAATTAAGAGATAGAAAAAAAATTAATTACTTTTTTTTAAACCAAACAAAACAACTTAAAAGTTGAGTTTTTAACAATAGAAAAATCGACTTAAAATCTATCCCTCATAGTAGAAAACGAACCTATAGGTTTTTATTTTTATCTAATTTCGTTCATTTACTGGGCAAAGGAATTCGACCAGCTAACAAACAAAGAGACATTCTCTTTTACCACTTCCTATCTTATTTTCTCCCTTTATTTTTTAATTTTTTTTTTTACTTTTCGAGCCAAGCGTTTACAAGCTTAGAAAAATTTGCCTCGAGCTTGAATAAAGAAAGTCATGATCGCACTCGATTTGTTTAAATGACCATAATTGAGGTCAACTCAAATAAGGTAAATGAACCAACTCGAGTTTGAAGTTAACCTTCTATGTATTCAATTTCTTTTAAAGAAAGACCAACTATGATAAAAACCCTAAATTTCATAAGATTACTTATAAATGCTGTTAAACATATTTAACAAGTATGTATCGAATCGAGCCGAGTTATTGAATTAGCTATTTGTATGTTTATTCCAACTGAATTTTGCATATAGATATGAGCCAAGTTCGTTTAACAAACTAGCTTAATTTTGAGTTTATTGAACAACTCATTAATTAAACGAATTGAACTGGAATGAGTTTTAATTAAGATAAATCTGAACTATATGGCCATGTTTGATAATGTCTATAGTTTTTAATTTTTAATTTTTTATTTATAATAAATAAAGATATATTTTTGTTTACTTTTATAAAAAAAATAAAAATAAAAATATATTTGGTACATAGATATGTGAAAAATGATGGTTAAAAATTATGAGCGAATATTGTAGTTAAAGATAGTGGTCGAAGATGTTAACCACATAATAACAAGATCAAGGTATCGATGTGGTTGAAAATAGTGACCGAAAGTGGTGGCTGCATGTAGTGGTCCAAGACGGTGACCGTATATAATGATCAGAAATAGTGGTCGGATATAATCGATGATCAGAAGTGATAACCGAATGTGGTGGTTAAAGGTCGTAGTTAGATAAGGTGGCTGAAAGCAGTGATTGAATGTGGTGGTCGAAAGTAGTGACAAAAAAAAAATAAAACAAAAATTTATTTACAAAACAAGTAAAAATATATATTTTTTCTCTTTACTAAAATACTAAATTTTGAAAACAGTTTACATTATTTTGAAAATAAAAATAACTATCAAATATATTTTTGTTTATAATTTATAAATTTTTTTTTAAAAAATAATAGACGTAAACGTTACCTATGAATTAGCTCGAATCGTTTGCAGTGTTAGGGACCAAGATACAAGCACACATTTGCTGATTCTACACATGGATAAATACATAATACATTTGTATAAAGTATAAACCTTTATACTTTATGTGAAGTTCATGGTCGTTCTAATATTATTCAAAATTTATACAAAGAATAAAATGTATGTATTAAGAATAAAATGTATGTATTAAACTCTTCCATTACCAATAATTTTGAAAGTAATTAAAGGTCATTGTTATAGTAGTGCAATACATCTCGTGAGATGAGCATTGAATGAATTTTTAATTTTAGGTGACACGTGAATTTTCAAAGTTCAACTATTTTTTAAATTTATTTTTGTATTATTTTCTTATTTAAAAGATTTTAATATGTAGATTTTTTTTTAAATTTTATATGTCTAATTTATCTTGTTTAGATCTAATAAATAATATATATTTTTTGAAAATCTCATCAAAGTCCAAACTTTAGACAATCACCTAATTAGCCTAATATAGGATCCTAAAAACAAAACTGATATATGCAATATAAATAGTGTGTGCAAGCTCTCGACAAGTTATAATATGGTGACATTTTTAATGACCCTAAGAATTTTATATATATAAAATAAAATAAAATTATGTGGTGATAGGCTGGTATGATAATCGGCATGAATTGTGTGAAATTGGTAATGAGATAGAATTAATAATGAAGTATAATTAATTTTTTTGTGTTTGATTTGAGTAGAATTAAATAAAGAATTAAATAAATTCATATTTGATTTGAGTGAGATTGAATAACGTTATATAGAATTATAATGGTCAATTTTCAATATTATCCTTATATTAAGTTAATTTATTTTAAAATTAACTTAAATTAATTAATAAATTAAATTTTATATTATTTATTTTAATATTTCTTATTATTTTTTAAAATCTTCAAATTCACTTTTTAATCCAATTATTTCTAATCCCACACTCCCTCACTAAATTATTCATCATTTGGCGAGCTAACAATCCGTCCAGATAACTAGTTCGGATGCTTTTTTATACAAACAAACACCGAATTAAACTATATTCCGGATTAATAGTCCGAACGAATTGTTAGTCTGCCGAAACAAACGAGCCTTAAGAGTATTTGGCAAAATTTCTGATATTAATTTTTAACTTTTTTACTATTAATTTTAGTAATAAATTATATTTTTTTTAAATACTCATAATTTTTATTATAAATTATAATTATTATTTTTCTATTTCAACGATAACTTAACACATTTATCAAATATTTATAATTTTTATTACAAATTATAATATAAAAATTATTAATTTTAATAATATTGAATATCTTTATTACCAATTACCGAACTGCATACGGTTGCGTGCTCACGCTTCTATGATATGAATAGTCATGACACTTAAATATATTTTTATGATTGAATTTGATTATTACGTAGAATTTGTTAAAATTATTATTAATTTAAAAAAATAACATTGATTCAATATTTTTAGTTATGATTCAAAAATATTTGTTTAGCTATTTTGTTTTTAAAAATGTAGTTACCATTTATTTATTTGTAAATAGATATAATCATAACTACAAATATCGAATGAATTTACTTGAGAGATTTATATGGCGAACGGATTCGATCATAAAAATATATCTAAAAATCATGTCTATCGAGAGCACATAAGCTTGATGTGCCTTTTAAGCGCAACACGCAATATTTATTATCTGTTTGGGATGTGTAAAAAGCCCAACATTTAAGAGATTTAGTTTTTTTTAAAAAAAAAAATCATAATGTTAGGGATAATTTTATTAAGATAGTTTTTTTTTTGCTTTTTGTTAAATATATCTTTATTTTTTGCTTTAAGTTATAGTATTAAGGATATTTGTATTGTTTTTCTTATTATTGTTGAGAGTAAAGTTGACTTTTTAATTGAGAGTATTATAATTATTTTATTCCAAAAAAAAAGTTAGGCCCTAATTGGCAATTTGGTTTTTTTTTTGTTGTTTTTTGGCTAAAAACGTAAAAAAGTCAATCTTATCCGTTTGACAAAAAAGCAAAAAGTTAAAAATTTAAAAAATTAAATCAAAACACAAACTCCTAGAATATTTAAATCAAATTCCCACCACTTTTAAAATACAATAGTACCCGTTATTCATAACTTATTTACTATCACTACTAATTACATATAATTATTAATATGAAATATATAAAAAAGTACAATTATTAACTTTAAATAAAAAGCAAAAAAATTAATTTTTTACTCAAATAATTAATTTTAAAAAAATTAACTTAAAAACTAAATTACCAAGTAACTTATTTTGAATTTAATTTATTTATTTATTTTTAGCTAAAAACACAAAAAATAAAAAAAATTTAATTTTTAAGTTAATTAACAATCGAGGACTTAGTATATTTAGAATGTATACAAACTTTTTTTTCTTAAAAAAATAAATAAAGCAATAATTGGCTTTTCAAAAAAAACAAAATAATATAACTTAAAAGTTGTCTTTCTTTTTTTATTTTATAAAAAAAGTAGTTTTTTAAAAGTTTAAACACGTTCTTAAGTTTAATTTTTACTTTATTTTATATTTTAAGAAAAATAAGTAAGACGTAATAGTAATACAATGTACACAAATAATCAATCATAAAAATTAATTTTTAACCATTAATTTATACCAAATTTTATTATATTTATTAATTTTAATATAAATAAATAATTTTTATAATTAATTATATGCGTACAAAGCATTTTTCGAAGCGAAAATGACTGTTACTGGATTGACTGACAATGGGTGATTCATTCCACGTGCAACTAAACCTTAATAATTACAACCAACGACGTGGGTCAGTAAACATCTTTTACCCAGCAATCGGGGAAAGCCCAACATCCTATTGTGCTTTTAAACTTTTTGAATGTGTTTTTATTATTTAATTAATTTATTATATAAAATAAAAAATATTAATCAACGTCTAATAGGATTAAAGAGTATATAATATATAAATATTTATATAAAATATATTAATATTTATAATAGTAATAAATTTTATACTAAAAAATATATTAATATTAAATTTTTTTATCTCTATTAACTACCGCAAGTGAGCGATAATTAATATTATTTATATAAAATTAATTGAATTTATTATTTATATAAAAGTTTAAATTAATTTAATATTTATAATTAAATTATCTTATAATTAAATTATCTTATAATATTAATTAATAAATGAATTAATTAAATATTATTTAATCACTTAAATAAAAATATTAAATCAAGTTATATTTTTATGTATACAATAAAATTAATAAAAATTAAATTTTTATATGAACAATAAAATCTATTAGTCTAACATAATTAACGTATCAAATCTTAAAAACACATTTAAAAAAATATTATACTTAAAAGCAAAGTACGGTGCTTTGCTTTACCCATGGGTCTCATCTCACAGAACCTTTCCGTTCCCCTTTTACCCATGAGTCTCACCTCAGGCATACCACCATATATATATATATATATATATATCTCTCTCTCTCTCTCTTATGTTTTGTATGTGATTTTTTTTTTTTTGTCTTTTTTTTCCTTTTCATCACTAATTCTTTACAATGGTATTCTTTGGTATTCTTCCAAAATAGCATTTTTAGTTCTTAACGTCTATCATATTAATATAAATACATTGATGCAGATAATTTTAAAATCGAAATTAGACAATTATCATCGTCTTTTAATACGTCCTTTTTCAAGATATTAATAAAAATTAAAATGGCATTTTAGCTCGTAATGAAAAAAAGCAGCGTTGTGGTGAGAGTTATAATAATTGATTTTTATGTTATATTTTAAATTTTTTTAATGTATTTTAATAATATCTTTTTATGTATATTTTTGTAATTCTATTTATGTGAAGGCCTTTTCCCTTTTTTATTTGAAAAGTCATCTTGCATCTGCTGTATCTATTTTTGTAATTCTATTTATTTTTAATTTGACTATGTTAAATTAACATTGCATATATGTCATATTTGTTTTGATGTACAAAAAAGGATCAGACTGGATTAAAAATATGTGGACTCATATTTTTAGAATTTGTATTTTCAAAAGTCTAAGTCACATGTTTGGTTTTGGTTTATGGGATTGAAAAGAGTAGTTAATCAACTCACTTTTTGGAAAGTTATATTTAGGTTTAGTTTAAAATAATGATTTATTTATTTTATATTATTTCTTTTGTGTTTATTATTTTTTAAAAAAAATTTGTTATTTTTTTATTTTTGTAATTTTCTTATTGAGATAAACTAATTTTTTTTAAAAAAAAAAATTGAAAGAAATAAAAATAAATCATGACTTTTCCATTTCTCTAGTTGTTTTCTAAAATGCTCATTTGGTGTAATTAAAAAGTTCATTGGCTTTACTTTTTCTTTCTTTTAAAAAAAATATATTCCCATGTCAAATAACGTAGAAATTATATTGTAAAAAAAAACAATACTCTTTTAACCAAAAAAAAAAAAAAAGACACATTTCTCAAAAAACTAAATAAAACAAAAAAGTTTGTGGTCTATGTCAAAATTGAGACCTTTCTTACCTTAGAATGTTGTTGTTGGTATTTTAAAAACAAGAAAAAAATGTTTTGTCCCACATTAAAAAAAACTATAAGAGTTTTAAATTACATATATAATTCTATAATTTTTATTGGGTTATAAATATAGTTAGACCCAAGGAAGTCTATCGCGTACTCGCGAGACTGGACCAAAATCCAACTGTTTTTGTAGTGCGGACTGAAAATTAGTTAACTGGACTCATGTTGTGAGTTTCGTGCGCAGGGGGAGCAGATTGAATTTGGGTGTTGCAGTTCAAAAAGATTAGAAAATTATTTTTATTTTTAAAAAATAAATTTTTTAAAAAAAATTAGAAAAGAATTAATGAACTTTTAAGAAATATCAAATAGTATAACTTAATAGAAATATATGTCCTACTGAGACAGAATTTGTAACTTGCTATCCCCTTTTCTAAAGTTGATTTTTTTACAATTCAACGCGTATTAATGTGAGGATTCAGAAAAAGGAAAGAATATTTTTTAAAAGATAAAAAAATTCAACAAAAACAAAAACAAACAATATAAAATAATCCAATAAAGCACTATTTCAAACCTGACCTCATTTTTTTTTGATTGAGCTAGGAAAATAATAAGAAAATTAAAATATTAGTAAAAAATCTTTACTTTTCTTTGTTAGTTATTTATAAAAAATAAGTATGTATAATATTTTTTTTTCTTGGTTCTTCACAAATCCGCAGTGATAAAAAATATTGTTGATCACCCAACTATTTTTATTTTTATTTAAGGATTAACAAAACTAATAGCAAAGTATCTTTAACAAATAACCCATTTCACGGACCCGAAAGTAACCCAAAATCTTAAAAGTAGGGACACAAATACAAAAAATTTTAAAAGTAAAACTCGAATACAGCTACAGTAGATTTATAAAAAAAATATTAATTTAATAATTTTTGATAGAAAAACAAGATTGACGATAACTCATGACACTATAGCATGTCATTGTTGGTGGCAAAGGCAATTCTTTTATATCTTTTTAGTAAAACGCATTAGCTGCAATCAAATAAAAAAGACACACTAAAAAGAACTTCGAAGGTGGCAAAGATAATCCCTTTGTATTTTTTTAGTAAAACGCGCTAGTTGCAATCAAATTAAAACGCACACTAAAAAGAATTTCAAAAGATGCAGATTCTTTCTTATTGACAACAGAGCTATGAATTGACACTCAATTAGTAGCGCTTGCACGTCATTCGGCTAAGGAAAACAATTAACAGCCACGTATATATAGAAGAAAAACAAATTGCTATAGAGAATCGAACACAAAATTTCCAAATTTATAAATTGATCCACGTACGATCTTAAACAAAGGTTACAAGAACAAATTTTATATGCCCTAATGCATATTATTTAGAGAGCAAAAGAAGCTTCACCATAACTTTTTAACTTCAAAAGTGTCACAGTGGCATGCACCATTAATTAATATATGCGAATGTTATATCAACATTAGGTTGCCTTTCCATCTGGAATAATGGTCTCCCCATCCCTTGGGCACAATCAATGACGGGCAAATACCTAAAATCCAACAAAAGAAAAAGAGAAGATCTTCTTAATCAAGTAGAAAAAGCATAAAATTAGTAAAATTTGATCTTTGCTTTGCTGATTTCTCTTGACTTTTTTTCCTTTTTTCTCTTAATTATAATAAAGTATACATGCTATAGATATAAACTTAAAATTTTTGTAAATCTATAGGCTTTGTTCAATCATCAGAAAAATCATATGAAAAAATAATTTACAATAAAAATGAAGGTAAAAAAAGAAAGAAAAATAACAAATATAAGAGAATTAATTTTTGTCGCCCATTTAGATTACAAAAATATTAGTAAAAAATTTAATTTTTAACTTTCTCCTAATGCTTAACTTTTTATTTTTTACAAAATCTATTTTGCAGAAAAATAATTTCCTACAATAAAATTGTTATAGTAAAACTTATATTTTCTTGCAACAATTAAATATGGCCCTATTTCGGCTAAATCTCATGTTTATTCTTATATTTTCTGAACTCTTTTTATCTTTTAACTATTTTTTTTCAAATGGTCTCAATAAAATAAATTAAAAAAAGTAAAAATAAAATTTAATTTAATTTATTAACTTACTTTATTTATTTTTTATTTTTTTATCTATTTTCTTATATTTTAATAAAAAAATATTTTTTTAACTCATCAAGATGAAAAAAAGTCAAAATTATAATAATTTTACTATACAATAAAAAAAATAATTATTTCAAACAAGACTATTTTACGATAAAATTAAAAAGACTATTATAAGATAAAAAACAATTATTTCAAACAAGACTACGATAAAAATAATTATTTCTTTTCCTTTATTTTACGTTAACTGAACGAAACTATTATAAGGCCATTAGAACTGTTTAACACGAAACTATTATTTAAAGAGAGAGAGAGAGAGAGAGAGAGAGAGAGAGAACTAACTCCTCAAACATTAACATGACAATTTTGCACCAACTGGTACTTCATGGCCGGTCCAACCGGAATCCCCTTGCTCTCGTAATTACCAAACGCCAAGTACGCCGGACAGTCGGCGTGCAGGTGGTACTTACCGGTGATGAAAGTCCCGACCTTCCACCTCACTCTTCCTTCCACCTTTATATTGATGACCACCATCCCCGCGTCTTGGTCTTGGTCGAGAGCCACCGCTAAATATGGAGCCACCGGCACGTCGTTTCCGTACAGAAACGGCGACCAGACGTTGACGTCCTTGTGGCCCTGGTACGTCGGAGGGAGAAGCGTCGGAGGAGTGATCTGCTGGTCCCGGTAGGTGGCGTAGACGTCGAGCTTGTCGTAGTAGATTCCGATCCGGTCGTTAGGGTTCCGGGAGGAGAGGGTGATTTGGAAGTCGGCGGAGAGGAGGTTCGGGGAGGAGACGTTGAAGGAGTAGACGGTGGCGTCGATGAGGACGAAGTGGGGTTTGGTGGGGCGGAGGATGAGCCAGACGAGGAAGATGACGAAGAGAGCGAGGATGATGAAGGCTAGGAGAACCGCCACAAGCTGGCGGTAGAACTTCTTCTGCTCGGCTTCGTAATGGGCTTCGCAGTCTTTCGACTCTTTCTCCTCTTTCGCCGTCATGGTGCCGTGGTGGTGCTGGTGGGCGGCGGGAGATGAAATTGAGGAGAGAGAAGTCTCAGTTAAGAGAATTAGGAAGGGGTACAATGTGAGTGTTTGAGACGGAGAACTTCACATGGTAGATACTGTGTTTTTATAGAAAAGTGGAGATGGAAGAGAGAAGAGAGAGAAGACGTCGGGGCTTATATGCTTTTGACGATGTCGTCTTGTATTTTTATTTGCAATTCTGTTTTCAATAATAATGGGGTGTTCGGGATTGCTAGAATTAAGAGCGGTGGTAACAAAAGTTATAAGAATTTGATGGTAAAAATAATAAGTATTTAAAAAATATTATAATTTATAATTAAAATTAATAATAATATACTAAAAATTAAATCAAAAAATGTGACCAAACACCCCCCAATATTAGGCTGATAAAATTAATATAGCAAATAACAATCATGTCGTGTCAAGTGCATAAAATATATGATTTACTATAAAAAAAAGTATTATATTATAAATTATACGTAGTCTATTTGCTAATGTATATCGTAACAATCATATATATGTTCTTGTTTTATTAATTGTTATATATATATATATATATTTTTTTTTTTTTTCTTTGAGCAAACAGGTTTAAGGTGAACTCAGCTTAACGTATATTTGAAACGTCTAAAAAATTTGATTTATAAAAAAATTTTGATTTTTAAAAAAATAAAAAATAGTTAAAGTATTTTAGATAATTTTTTTTTTTTTAATTAAATATCTAATATGCTCTTATTTTTTACTTTCAAGTTTTAATGTTTGAGATATTAATCATACTATTTTTATTGTTAAGAGTAGAGTTTACTTTTTAATTGAAAATTTTATAGTTATTTTAATTAAATAAGAAATTAATCTATTTAGGATATATATAGATTTTTTTTGAAAAAAAAATAAAATTTATTTAATCTTTTTTATAAATCAAAAGTATA
>JAOTRH010204824.1:0-10750 GCA_034768845.1 Heliamphora exappendiculata | reverse complement strand
ATGATAAATTACACTTAAACTTCTACATTCTTATTATATATCACTATTTATTTTTTTAATTTTAAAAATTACATTACATCTCCTTATTTTATCAAAATTGATAAACACTCTCATTCTACTATTAATCAACTGTTAGTTAACTAACAAAAAAAAAAAACTTGACATCAGCTAAAAACAAAAGAAAATTTTCAATTTTACCCTTATGTCAAAAACACCACTGTCGTTGTAAATTACAGTTGTCGCCGGCGTTCGATTCTCACAATCATCTCAATGAGTTCAAACCTTCAAATCTTGATATCAAAGCACAAAATTAACATTTTTCCTGTGAAATAAAAAACCCTAGCAATGGAAGAAGCGGAAGCAAACGACGAAATAGGTTCAGCGAGTTCGCGGCGGCGACCTCTTCGCCACCAGCTCCTCCCCCCTCCACACTCCAAACCCTAGCCTTCGTTCTTGGCGTAAGAGCGGGCGGGGCCATAGATCGGGGCTCGATTAGTGCCGATGACGGTGAGGGAAGCAATCTGGGCAACAATGAGCCGTGGATCCAAGAACAATAAAACCGAAGAACCCAGTTCTTCTAACTTCGGTTAAATATCCAATCCAATCCAAACCCATATTTGTATAGATTTGGATGTGAATCAAAAATCAACTAATTTTTAAGAATTATCAAACAAATTCAAGAGTTTTTACCAAAGAAATTGATGAGAAACCTCTCTCTCTCTCTCTCTCTCTCTCTCTCTCTCTCTATTTATCTCTCTCATTCATGTAATTATTCGATATATGTATGTGTGTGTATATATATATGCCGTTCCATCTGTTGGCATCCTTTGCTTTCAAAATTACCGATAGCAGTTGATGTCCATTTTTTTCTTTTTGTTTGATTTAACCTCTCTTTCTGCATAGCGATAAGCACAGATGAGACAAAAAAATTGAATGACCTAGCATCAAATCTCTGAGATGGTTATTCTGATGGGAATTTTGAAAGCAAATCAAATAGCTAGCTAAGGTTTTCTTCTGAAGGAGGATAAACTATTACAACTACTGCATTCTTCATGATCAACCAATTCACGAAAAGAGACTTTGGTGACCCCACTCGAACCCGAAGAGGAAGAAGCGGGGGTAAGATTCAAATCAGTTCTGTTCTTGGCGAAGAAATCGTAGAAAAAAACAGGCCTCGCTTTCCCGGTCATGAGTTTACTCCCATTAATCCTCAGTTCCATGTGTATGTGTGTATGTATATATGGTGGTGGTTGAAGATTTTCCTCTCTGTAATCAAATGATTCACCTTGAAACTGGGTTTGAGCTCGGCGGCGACGGCGGCACCTTCGCGACGAGTTTGGATGAAACTGGGTTTGACCTCAGAGGGGTTAGAATAAGGGCTCTGTTCTGATGAAACATTTAGGTTTTTGAGAAAGAAGCTGAGAAGTTTGGGAAAGAAGCTGGGAATGATATTTTTGACATTTGTGTTACTAGCAACTGGGTAAAGTGTGATTTAAAAATAACGAATAAACAGTGATATACGATAAGAATATAGAAATGTAAGTGTAATTTATTTATATATATATATATATATTATTAATAATTTAATAATAAAATAAATATATTTTAATAGTATAATAAAACTTAAATTTTAATTGAGTTATTAAAAAGTTAAATAATATAATTTTTACATGTAAATAAATATTGAATTAAGGTTATTTTTATTTTTATTTTGATAAAAAAAACTCAAAAAAAGATATCTAACAACAACTATTAAGAAATTATAAAATAATTTTAATTTTACATTAATTTCACATCTTGTTCTTTTAGGTAAACATAATGCAATGTTTGTATACAATTTAAATTAGTCATTCTAAATTTATTGACAAAAATTTTAATATATATAAACTAATAGCATGATTATTAAATCATAAAATTCATAAAAAGTAAGTATAATTTTACATATCTTAATAATTTTTACAACTAAACTTCAAAAACTCATTTTATTTTTTTAACTATCTTGTATGATTAACATATTAAAATTTAATTACTTCACTTGGATTCATTTCTAATTTTTTATATTATTAAATTAATCTTTGTAATGGTTAATACATCAATAATTTACATAATTTAATCCTAAATAAAATATTATCACTAACTAATTCTAATCAAACATAAAAGGTTCACATCATTTTAATATTAAATCAGTTAATGTCACTAAAAAAAATTTAATTTTATAAATTACACACATTGTAAACCTTTGATATATATTGTGATAAAATTAGAAAATAAAAAAAAAATAAAGTCACAAAATGAATAAATTTTCACTAATCAATAAAGTTCTATGATAAACATATTAAAAAAATAAAAAAATTAATAATTAAATATATTAATTTATCTAAATAAAGGTTAAATAGGTGAATATAGTCACAAAAAAATTTAAATATAAGACGGTCCACAAATTATAAATATATTATTAAATTATTATAATTTAATAATATTTGATAATTAATGTTTAAATTTGATTTTATAAAATAATAAAAATAAATACACTTAGATTTTTATAATTTACATTTGAATCTATTTTTATCTATCATTTTAATTAAAGTCATAAAATTTATAAAATAGTAGCCAATAAATAGATTTAGGCTTTCTATAATTTAAATTTGATTTTTTTTTTCTATATATAATACTAATTAAAGTTATTTATTAAATATTTGAATGATATTACCATATTAATTAGAGATTTAATAATTAATATAAGGACTAATAATTTGTAGACAAATATATTTTTATATTTAATAAATTTAAAATTAAAAGTTTAAGTTTTAAAAAATTAATAACGTTTTCGTTATAATACGTAGTATAAATTTTCTACTAATAGTGTAACTTCCACCTTCCACCTTCCACCTTCCACCTTCCACCCACAAGTCAAACCTCTCTCCCCTCTTTTATTTCTTAAAAAAAAAACCTAACCACCCTATTCTATACATAGACCCAAATTATCTATAACTGAAACCCCTCTTTATTTTCCCCCTTTTTATTCTTTTACATTTTTTATTCTTAATTTAATAATTCTTAAATTATTAAAACTTAATAAATTCTCTTTTGTAATAAATTCTTATATAATAAATCATCTCTCTGTCACACACCTATTCAGGTGCACATTTTTCTTAAAAATAAATAAACTTATACTTCTCAATATATAAAGCATGTACACATACAAAATATTAAATGTATAAAAGTAATAGTCAATTCTAAAAATATATATATATATATATAAAAAACTTATTTAAAGCCAATTCATTATTAGAAGGTAATCCAAAATAATATACTTATATATCATAATAATTGCTTTTTAATCACATAAATGCCATTTATTTGCTCATTAAATGACATTAAAAGAAAACTTTATTATTTTTACATCATTTTGTTTCAAATTGTAACCAACAATTATATTATATATAATTACATATTTTTATTATTCAAATAATTCTATTTTGAAATTACAACAAAGATTTTTTCAAATTTTAATATAAATATATTTTCATTTTAATACAAAATAATAATAATCTATTTCTAATTTATATTTGGGTTGTTATACTCTTCTCCTTAAGAAAATTTCGTTTCGTTTTCAAAATTTTACAAGTCTCTCTCTAAAAAAAATTTATATATACAATTCTACTACACAGTTTGATTATTATGAATAACTATAATTTTTTAAATTATGAAAGTTTTATCTTATTTTACGTTCATTAAACATAATTTTTTAACATTACTTTCTCTTTTCTTAAAATATAAAACATTTGTTTTTTAAGAACTATTTCCTAACTCTAAAAATATTTCCAATCACAATACTTTTAATTTGATTCCATCCAAATTTTATGTCATTACTCAATACTAATTACTGCCTTACAAGGTGAACAAATCAAGATATATGTCATAATATTTTATTTATTTATAAAATATTATAGAAAAACCTATAGGACTCTAAGAACCCATGCACCTCAACTAATGATATGATGTACTAACTAAATAATACGATTTAAAATTTTTAGAATACAATAAATCTAAGTTTTGATACCATCTTTGTCACGTCACAAATTTGGAGACATGATCGGCCGTAAATTACGAGTCTTGATTCAATAGCCACAAAAATTTAAAAATTAAAATAAATTCTACGAACTATACAAGTACTAAAAGATACTACAAAATTAAATAAAATAGTTATCCAAACTAGAACAAATATCCCGTGAGTCACAATTGCCCACTAAATTAACCGATCATATACAAGTCAATAAAAATTTATTTTAAATTTTAACTAAATATGCAATATTAATCCTAAGAGGTCACTAGTACTGAGTCTTAAGATACAATAGAGTCATCCACTAGTCTCTTTATTGATAAACTAAAAATATTAAAAATAACGTCAATCGATGACTCGGTGAATGGTAAGTATACATAGTAGAATATAATTCTAAAATAAGATGTTCAAAATATTTTTAATTAAAACATAATTATAACATACAATGTAGTATAAAATCACATGCTGGTATAAAAATTCTATTTTTTTTTTGTGAAATCATCCATAACTAAACCCCCCTATTTATTCCCCACTCTTTATTCTTTTAAGTTTTTTTTATTAATCATCCATTAAGTTTTCAGTTGCTGTGAATTATTTAATAATTCTTAAAATTGAATTATTTGTTATTTTAATTTAATAATTCCTAAATTATTAAAACCTAATAAATTATCTTTTGTAATAAATTCACGTATAATAAATTCACTCTCTCACACCTATTAAGATGCTCACTTTAAAAAAAAAAAAAAAACTTATACTTCCCACTATATAGAGCATATACACATACAAAATATTAAATGTATAAAAATAAAATTCAATTCTAAAAATATGCAAAAAAAAAAAAAAACTTATTAAAAGCCGATTCATTATTACAAGGTATCCGAAAATAATATACTTATATTATAATAATTACTTGTTAATCCCATAAATGCTATTTATTTTCTCATTAAATGACATTAAAAGAAAATTATATTATTTTTATATCATTTTATTCTCAAATTGTGACCAACAATTATAAAATATATAATTAAATAGTTTTATTATTCAAATAATTTTACATTAAAATTGCAACAAAGATTATCTCAAATTTTAATATAAATATATTTTCATTTTAATATAAAATACTAATAATCTATTTTTAATTTATAATTGGGTTGTTACACTAGTTCACAATTCTTATAAAAAGTCATACTAAAAGTCAGAGGTGGTGTCTATCCTCAGCATTGGTTTAACCCTATTTGTGTTAATTTGATAAATATTTAAATTTAAAAGAATTATCCAGAAATAGTGAAGTAGTGAAAAATAGATAATAAAAGGAGAAAAAATACACAAAAAAACAAAATAAAATGCTAACCACATACAAAACAAATCAAACAAGGAAAAAAATGAATACGAGATGGAGATCAGGATGGAGTGATCAAATAGAGAGAGAGTAAAACTAGGGAGAAGAGACTAATGAACATAGAGTGAAGCTTTGAACTGGTGGGGAATGGAATGGGCAATACAAGAGTCCCTTATGGGTCTATCAGAATGGTGGTTTGGGACTCCATTTAAGGTCTTCGAGAGGCAACTATGGAAAGCTCTGTTTTTTGCAATCATCTGGTCTATTTGGTTGGAACGAAATAAGGTAGGGTTTAAGAAAGCTCAGAAGGATTGGAAAGGCATGATGGATCTGATAAAGCTGAGGGTAGCTTTCTGGATCAAAACATTGTGTGCCAAGCCGGAGATTCAAATGGAAATGTTTGATTTTCAAAATACAGGAAGTTAGGGCTATGAAATTCAGGAAAAGAAAGCTCAAAAGTGAAGGGATTGGGATGAGATCAAGCTGATTTGAGGATCTAGAAAACCAAGAGGAGCTGAGATCAACGACGTAATGGAATTGCGAAAATGGCGTCATCTCACAATACAATCTCATTGTGTATAAATAAATGATTTGGGTTGGGTGTTAGGCCGCGTTTGGCTGCTTGCCAAACCCTTGTATTATGTAATCTCACTTCTCCCTAAATAATATCCCCTACTGGTCCTAATATAGTGTCACTAAGGTCTTTCTCGCTGTTAAAACGCCTTCCTCACTTAGAATTTAACACGAGGTTCTATTTTTTGACTTGTTTAGGGTTAAGTCTAATTTCAAAACTCATTTTAAAGTAAGTCCTATTTTAATATAAAACTCTCTTAAAATACCTTAATGAAGAGAGAGAGAGAGAGAGAGAGTTTTTAAAATTTAAAATTGCATAACATTTAGTATATACATTCTTATTTAATAATATTTTTATTTTCAAAACATTACCGCCGGGATGTATAAATAATATCTATATTGAATATAAAATTCTAAAAAAAAAAAAAAAGGAAATTCTCAGTTTTACCATAAATTGAGAATTTTTTCATTTATACAAATGTGAAATGAGAAATGAGAAATGAGAAATCTTATATTTTTTAAATTAGAAAGTGAATAACCAGACAAAATATAATATATAGAGAAGCAAATAAAATGAGATTTGTTATTATATTATAATCTTATCTAATTTTTAGACATTAATTAGTCCAGAAATAAAAAAGATTATCATTATATTTAATGAGAAAATCATATTTTTTATTTTCAAAAAACAAATGAAAATATTAATTTGTGAAAATGAGAAAGTTCACTTTTTATTTTTTGTAAAAATCATGAGAATTTTTACTTTTAAATTTTTTTGTATTCAAGATAGATTTTATTTTGTAGATTTCGATAAGAATACTTTAAATATATAAATAGCATTATATATATAATAAAAATTATGCAATTTTAAAATCTAAAAATACAAACTAAATATACTGTTTGAGTGTCTTTTCTCTCTCTCTCTCTAACAATCTCTTTTTATTATTTTTTTTGGAAAATTTAGGATTTGATCATTTTTTTGGTAGTAAAATTAGTTTTAATTCCATCCAATTTTTTTATTGAGATTAATCCTGTCCCAATTTTAATTTTTTAAAATTTTTTTAAATTATATCTTCAGAAGATTTCCTTGACAAAATTCCTTCCTAAACGTGAATAAAAAATTTTGTCCCAAAAATCTCTTTCAAATTTTTTTCAAAAATCTCTCCCAAAAACTTCTCTCAAAACCTCTCAAAAAATTTCGCACCACAATCATCACAACCCTAACTTCGTCACTGTTTTCATCTTCAACATCACCCTCGTCTTCATCTTCAACGTCACCGTCGTCAACCCTGACGTCGCCGTCATCCTCCCTTGTCATTATCGTCATCATCCCTTGCCAACTGATATATGTATCATTCGAGCTCTGTAGTGCATTACCAATAATCCTACACCACATATGTAGCTGATACATGTATCAATTAAAATATCTTTATGACTCTGCTTTATATTTTTAGTAATGCCGCAGCTCAAAATATAACTGATATATGTATCAATTAGACTATGCATTTTATTTTCAGTGATTTCGAAGTCCAAATAAAACTGATACATGTATTAGTTGAACTCGACCTTATATTCACATTGAACCGGTAGCACAAAAACAACTGATACATGTATCATTGATGTCGCGGTTGCTGACGGCAATGACAATGAATGATGACCGCAATGGCGAGAGAGAATGACGACGAGGTTGCCGATGCCGATGCGAGGAGGACTGCGACGAAGGATGAAGACGACGACGAAGGATGAAGACGACGATGAAGAAGAGGTCAAGTTCTGCACACCATGACTTTAAACGATTCTTCTATCTCTGACATCTCTGCTGTGGCTTTGATTCTGCACACCAGTGACGAGGAGGAGGTCGAGGTTGGTGGTGACGGTGAGGAGGAGGTCGAGATTCTGTACACCATGGCTTTGGTGATTCTGCCATCTCCGCTGTGGCTTTGGTTCTCCACACCAGCGATGAGGAGGAGGTCGAGGTCAGTAGCAGCGGTGAAGAGGATGAGGATGAGCTCGGCGGTGATGGGAAGGCGGTGGTGATCTGGGGATAGCGGGTAGGGTTTGGAGAAGGAAAGGAAAGGAAAAAACAGTGATGGCTAGGGTTATGCTATAAGTGTGTATAATATAAGTGTAAATATATGTAGTACTAAATTTTCTTAAATTCAAAATTTAAATATGGTAAAAAGAAAAATCAAATAGTTAAAAAAATGATAAATCAGTTATAAAATTTTATCTATATTTATTATGGGATTAAAACTATTAAAATAAAGATGATAGAACTAAAACTCTTACGAGGTTTTAAAAAATAACTAATTTTTAAATTTTTCTTATTTTTATCACTCTTTTTTTTTATTATTTCTATATCTCTCTTTTTTCTCCTTTTTTCTCTTTTAATGTTTTCTGTATTTATTATTATTTTTATCTCATTCTAACTAAAAAGAGCTAAAATTATTTACGCAAATAATTAAATTTTAAATTATGACATAATGGAATAGCCAACTTGTCAATAGGAGTGATCTCAAGTAATAAAAATAATATCTCACACTAATTAACACGATTAAGAAACCCTAACTTATACCTAGAGAGAGAGAAAGAAAGAGTGAATAACCTTCCAATAAATGAACTTAGGTGGTAGATAAGGGCCCAAATGGTCTATGTATGCATTCACAATCACTGCCCAAAAAACGTACCTTCGTTAATTATTTGGCATAGGAAAAAATTGCCATGCTCTGGAAGTTCTATCACTCATCATTTCATAAAGAGTAATTATTAGGAAGTTCGGTGCATTATATGATATTATTTATATTTTTTAATCAGTAAATAATATTTTGAATAGAACAATATTGATCCATATTAATTAAATAAATAAGAGATAATATTGAATAATATGTATCAAACATTATTTAATTTATCGAGGGTACAACGTGAGCGTGTACTACTCCGAAACTAGCTTATAAATAAGTGCCAATCTTCACTAGAAGATATCCATCTCTCCCCTGATCAAAAAAATCGATCGGTCGACCGATCGTTGGTAATGGCAATTAGGTCAGGAAAGTTGATGAAAGTGGTGTGTACGGTGGTTGTTACGTGGATGGTGGTGGTACCCCATGCAGAGGCGGCCATATCATGCGGGACGGTGGTGTCCAACCTAACGCCGTGCATCTACTACCTCCAGAACGGTGGTGCGGTGAGGAAGCCATGCTGCGACGGGGTTAAGACCCTCAATCGGCAGGCTAAGACAACACCTGACCGCCAGGCCGCCTGCAAGTGCGTCAAGTCGCTTGCTACCTCCATCCCTAGTTTCAGCTACGATTTCGCATCTTCCCTCGCCGGCAAATGCGGTGTCAACCTTCCCTATAAGATCACCCCCACCTTGGACTGTTCCATGTCTCTCTTTCTCTCTCCTATGTTACGTTCTTTATTTTCATAGAATGAACTTACCATTTTCAAATTTAAGGAAAAGAAAATGGGGATCATCTTAATAACCCATGAAGCTCGAATCCACAACTTTTACGATAAAAAATTATTTTTTAAAATTTTTAGCTTATTTCAATGCAAAAAAAAGTTTAAATATACTACTAACAAAAACAAAAAAAATGACATAAGCAAATAAGGAATTATTGTAGACACAGTTTTAAACTTTTTGATGGATAGATCTAACTTGTTTTTTACAGCATCTGCGTTTTTGAACAACCTTAAAGAACACACTTGGCCTCTCTTTTGGGTAGCTTTTTTATAGTCTAAGTGGCAGACTTTTTAGTTGTTCTTCGCTTTAGAATAAAAAAAAGTACCCAAAAAAAAAATTGAAAGCACAAAATTAAAAAAAAACCTAAATAGGTATGCTTTTTAAATTACTAAGTGGCAAAAAATTTAAAAAAAAACCTAAATAGGTATGCTTTTTAATAGTTGTTCTTTTTAGTGGTTATTTTTGAATTTAGCAAACTTTTTAAAAATTTAACCTAAATAGGTATGCTTTTTAAATTACTTTCTCTCAAGAAATCCCAAAAAAGTACAAAAACTGAACAAAAGAATAAAAAAGTTCAAACAATAAAAAAAAAAAAAAAACCTATTTAAAAGCTATACCAAACATACACATCCTTAATTTGTTTATTCCAAAAGATGCGAAGCACATCTTCCAAAAACAATTGATAAATTTATGTATAATTTTGTGATTGTGTTGCAGAGTGCATTGAGGTAGATGGACAGAGAATTTATACGAGACGATGATGTAGCTGTATCTAATGGCGTGCGAATAAAGATGAACTCCGCATGAGGTTCCACTCAAGCGATCAAGTCTCCAAAATTTCAGTGTACTAGGTCTAATTTAAGCAGCACAAATAATCTGATATCATCTTTTTAGATGAAATCTTGTTTAATACGCGATCTGTCGTTAATGTATTGAGCATAAACATAAGCAGTAGGTTTTCGTAAACTAATAAAATGGTCATGGTAGCTTTGTTGTTTAAAGATATTTGGTCTTTTGGTTACAGCAGTTTGTCATGTATTGGATGATTGTGTGTTGCATATATACATGTATTGTTGTTCGGATTTAAACATCAATTCCTGAATGCGAACGAAATCAAAAATTAATATTTTTATTTCATTTAATTTAACTCTCCACTCAAATAACTAGAACTATAAGGTCTTATTTATAATAAAATCCTAAAATCCTAGTCCCATATAATTACAAAATTCTACATCTATTAAACTCCTTGTGGATTTACGATTTCAGCTCTGCCCAAATACATATAAATAAAATATTAATTATATGAGTCCGC
>JAOTRH010204813.1:0-11107 GCA_034768845.1 Heliamphora exappendiculata | reverse complement strand
AACGAGCTATAGTCACCAATCACGAACTACAAATGACGAATCACGATCAACAAATCGCTAACCAGAATCGCGAGTTAGAATTGAATCACAATGACGAATCACGAGCTATAATGACGAACTACAATGGCGAATCACAATCAACAAATCGCTAACTAGAATCGCAAGTTAGAATTACGATGAGAAATCAAAACAGAGATCGAAATCAAAAATCAAACTACAGATCGCGCAAAGATCACAGACTAATGAGATCACAATCATAAATCTTAATATCCAGTTGCCACATAAGATCGCGACCAAAAATAACAATTGTTTTGCGATCACTATTGCGAATTCTTAATTAAATCTCATTTCTGAATTCTGTTATTAACATACTCATCCATTTCAAATCTAAACGAATCTCAACAAACTAAGGGTATTTTCGTCATAAATATATACACATGTCATATACAGAATTTATAATTGATTCTCTATGTCGTTGATGGACCTTACGCGTGAAAACATATTAAGTTGGATGAAAAACAAAACCACAATTACACTTAGGACTTTTGACCAATTTTTCATTTCTAAAATAGTTATGATATAAATTTATAAAGCATATTCATAAATTTACTCAAATTCAAATTGAGTGATTCAATTTTATTTAGAGTATGGTTTAAATCACAAATAATTTAATCTAAAATTATTTATTTTAAATTATAGGTAGATTTATAAATATATTTTATAAAATTATATTTTTTATTTTCTAAAACTAGAAATATATTTTCAATTGAGTAGATCATATCATTATATTGACGTGATATTCACTTGCCATCGAATAACTTCTCTAAGTTGTAGGAAAAATTATTGTATAAATAAAGAATATTACGGCATAATATTGGATGTGTATTTATTTTATGTGGGACCATACTGATATGTTATATAATTACTTTTTTTGTAATGTATAATTAGTTTTAAAAATTTTAAACACAAAATAAAAGTTGGTATATTAATTGTGCAAATTACATTAACATGTTATCGTGTCCATTCTCTGTGCACTGAATAACTTATTGACATCCTTGTTTGCACTTAATAACTTATTGAGTCATTGAGACATTCTTGTTTTATTGGCAATCTTCTATCTCCATTTTTGTTTTGATTAATTAACTTTGACCATATCATTATATTGATTTTATTTTCACCAACCATCCGTGAGTGGCAAGAGAAATTGTTATGTTTTTGTTTGGATAAATAGCTTATTTGTTTATTTATTTATTATGAAGTAAATAAAAAATATAAATAAGCAAGTTGGTTTGACTAACTTGATTTTTAAGTAACTTATCTGCTTATATTAGTTTATTGACATAAATAAACAAGTCCGTTTGACTAAATTTTAGCTTAAATTTTACTTAGTTAACTTATTAACTTATTTATTTATTAACTTATTGACTTAAATTTTGTTTATTTGGCTTTCTAAATAAAATTACTTATTTAAAATTAAATAAACCAAATAATCAATTTATCCCAGCAGGGCTACATGAGTCGGTAATACGATAGAATGTTGATGTGTATACATTTAATATAGTAGTATATTGATAAAATTGACTCTTTTGTGAGGTGATATTTGGGCATTGTAAAAAATAATAGTTTATAAATTATAAGTTATAATAAAAATTGTAAGTATTTAATAAACATATTAGATCGTAACTAAAATTAAAAAAAAATATTTATAACTCATAGCAGAAATTGTAAGCATTTTAAAAAATATTATAATTTATTACTAAAATAAATAACAAAAAATATAAAATTAATCAAAAAAAATTTAACGCCAAACACCTTCAACGTGTTCCTATCCTCTAAAAAACTCCTCCAGTCGTGGAGACATCCTTGTTTTACCCGCAACCTCCTCTCTCTCTCTCTCTCTCTCTCTCTCTCTCTCTCGGTTTTTGTTGGCAGGAGCACATCATATGACTCTCTGCCTTTTTGGTTTTGTTTGGGCGTGTCTGTCACGTGGAATTGTATTGGCCTATGCCCACAAACCAGTTGATCTTTTCTTGCCCAAAGAACTAATCACTGACCTCTCTAGAATAAATGTTGATATTTTTATTTATTTTTATATTTTCTAGATTTTTGTTTTTTTAATTCAATGAAAAAAATCAAAAAGTAAAAAAAATAATAATTAAAAGATTAAAAAAAACTCATTAAAAATAAAAATAAGTAACATAATAAAAATATATTTTATATATAATAGTTTAACTAAATAATAAAATTTTTTATTAAAAATAATATAAAATAAGTAAATAAATCACATTTCCAAATTGGAATTTGCTACTGAACATATAAGTGGTGTTTGGTGTTACCGAAACTAGTAATTTATAGATTATAACTTGTAATAAAAATTGTGAGTGTTTGATAAAATTTATAACTTGTAATTGAAATAGAAAAAAAAATTATAAATTGTAACAAAAGTGTAAATTTTTGAAAAAATTTATAACTTATAATTAAAATTAATAATAAAAAATTATAAATTACTTGCAATAATTTTACCAAACATTACCTAATAAACTAAAATGTTCACCAAGAGATCAAAAGGAATATATTGCAAATAGATTTGATTTGTGATAACATTTATTAATTTATTTTTATCATTATATTTGATTTTTATTTTATTTTATTTCCTTCATCGAAATTATTAAAATAATAAAATATCTAAATTAAAACATGAAAAAAAAAACTAATATTAAAAAAATAAGCCTGAATTAACCAAAAGGGTAGATTTTTGCTTATTTTAATCTTTAGTATATTTCTTTTAATTAAATATTTTAAGTTATTCGGGTTCTCTCCATCGATATAAACCAAAAAAAATAAAGAAATTTAGTCAAGACGAAAAATGAAAAAGACAAAAATAAGTTAAATATATTACTTCTATCCCAAACTAGGCCTTAGTGAGATGAGTATTATTGTACTTTGTGATTTATCTCTTCACGTAAACGGGACACATATCCATGTTATGCGTAAATGGATTGTTCTCTAATCTCTCTTGTTTTATACTTTTAATCTTTAGGCTTTTTGTGTTTTACCTAAAATAATTTTATATATTTTTTAAAAATATTATTACTTTTGTTAGAATATTAAATTTAATTCTTTATATTTATGTTAGAATATTAAATTTGATCTATATTTATTGTATTTTTATTTTTATTTAATTATATTCATTTATAAATAAATCACAGTTTAATACTGAGAAAATTACACCATTACTTTTTATTTTTCATTTTTTTCATCGTCTCAGAGCCACTTGTGGGCTGTAGTACTTTTCTGGCGCCGCTCAGTCGACCTTGTCGACATCCCTCTCCGCCACCGTCGACGCCATAGCCAGCGCCGTCCTCCATCGCCGTCGCCGTTGCAACCTCGCGCCACCCTTATCCATAGTCGCAGCTCACAGCGCTGCCCACAGCGCCGCCCAGCCGCTGCTCACAGCGCCTCCCACAGCGCCGCCCAACGCCGCCACAGCTCTCCTCGCCGCTGTTGCCAACACCTCTCGCCGACGCTCACCCACAGTCTCACCGCCGCTCACCGCCGCAGCCCACAGTCGCACTACCGCTCACCGCCGCAGCCCACTGTCGCCGCTCGCCGTCGCAGCTCATCGGCCCGCCGCAGCTCACAGCCCCTCAGCCACAGTCGCGCAACTGCTGCAAACTTCACCCATAATCCCAAACCAACCCTAAATACTCCCAGGTCCAATCCCAACCATTATTTTCGGGCCCAATCTAAAACTCTAATCTAATACTCCCAGACCCAATCCCAACCATCATTTTCAGAGCAATCGTTTATTCTTTTCAGCCCCACTCTTTTATCTACAATCCAGTCATTTACCCATTTATTTATTTATTTAGATTTTTATTTCTTCATTAAAAAATAATAATAATAATAATAATAATAAATAATAATAATAAAAATATCTCAATCAGCGTCGACTCTCGATTCCATTGTCCGCCCTATTGATATTATATTAGATGGATCCAATTGCAGTATATGAACTCAGAACATGGAGATTTTCTTGAAAGGGCGTCAATTATGGCACTATGTAACTGGAGCTATTCCTGAACCCGTACAGACTAGCAGCAAAACGAAAGAGGCATTTGCAATTCGTCTGGAAAACTGGGACAGTATTCACTACAAGATTTTGTCTTGGCTTATCAACACCTCTATTCCGTCCATCAATAGTCTTCTTCCAAAACTTGGTAACGCTACCCTTGCTTGGAATTTTCTAGCTAAACGATACAATTGCACCTATGATGCCTCTTTGAAATTTCAACTGAAAGCCAAACTTTATCAGATGCGTCAGGAACCCGATCATTCTATTGTTGATTTCTACTCCTAGACCAATCATATTTGGGAACAATTATCTGCTGCAGATCCAAAACTCGAATGCTCTAAAGACATTCAACAGTTTGCTGCTTGGCTTGATCGACGGAAGTTTATGCACTTTATGATGGCTCTTCGGGATGATTTTGAATCTACTCGAACCTCCCTTCTTCATCGTCAACCACTTCTGAATTTAGATGTGGCAGTTTTTGAACTTATCTCCAAAGAGACTCGCCGTTCCACTATGAAGCTGCACTCTTCTGATCTGATTCTTGCCACTGCTACTCGTGGTCCTTTCTCATCTTCTACTGGGCATTCACTCAACACTGATTTTTGCAAGTGATGTAAACGCAATGGTCATACCATTGACGAATGTCGCAAGTTCAAGTCCTATCAGCAGAAACAAGCTTCCCAATAGACTGCTGCGGTTGCTTCGTCTGCTCCATCTACATCCGAGTCTTCCTCGTCCACTTCTCTCACTACAGCTAACGTGAAGGATTTAATTCTTCAAGTTTTGTCCCAATCCTCCACTGCCTTGTCCATCACCTCAGATAAATCTCAATGGTTTATAGACTATGCTTGCTGCAATTATATGACATCGGATACCACTATCTTTTCTCATAAAATTGCTCTTTCTCCCAATCCTACCATTTACACTGTCAATGGTTCCCATATGCCTGTTAGTCATATAGGGTCTATTTCTACTTCTCACCTATCTGTCAATGATACTTACCTTATGCATAAGCTTTCATTAAATCTTCTTTCCGTTGGTCAACTTTGTGAGTTAAGACGTGACCTAAAAGTCTCTAACAACGGTGTTGATGTACATGATTCACAGACGGGTCAACTGCTTGGGACAGGCCGTAAAGTTGGATGTCTTTTTGAGCTCACATCCCTACAGCTTCCTTCTTCCCTAACCACTTTCATGGCTGCTGTCACCATCTCTTCCCGTCTGTGGCACTCCCGTCTTGGTTATGCTTCGCTTCCGCACACACTCTCTCTCTTTCTCATTCTCTAAATCTTTCCGCGCTCTCTCTATCTCTTCTGTATCATCTTGTCCAACTCAAATCCTAATTTTCCCTCCACCATCCACACTTCCGTTCTTCTCTCCCGCCCAAACTGTCGTCGACCCCGAAACCGCGAAACCGCCATTGCCGTTGTCCCGAAACTGTCGTTGCCGTCGACCGCAAAACTGCCGTCGCCGTCGACCCCAAAACCACCGCCTCCGCCGCCGTCGATATTGAAGAGGAGAAACACACAGAAACTGAAATGGTGGCTCAGCTAGAGCAAAAATGGAAGATCAAGGAGAGGATATGTAATACCAGTCACCCCAGGTATTACATATCCTGGGATTTAAGAAGTAGATTGGGTATTATATCCACACATCTTTGATAACCAAACGGTGGATATGTGGACCCACAGGATATAAAATCCATTCCTACTCTTCAAATACCTTAAGCAAACAGTCCCTAAGTATCTTTTCTCCGTTAGTTTGAACGACATCGTTTTAAGTCTTTATTGGGTTTGCTTACGTGGGGGGAATTTTGAGCCCTTGCTTTTAATTTATGCTGATGTATCATAATCAAATTGTTTGAACTGTTTGGTTCAGTTTGTGTTCAAACTCGAGACAAGCTAAACTCTTTGTTTAAAAGTTTTTTTTTTTTTTTGTGATAGAGTTTTTTTTTTTTTTCCTTACGTGAAGGCTTTTTTCTTTTTCTCTGAAGGGGTGTTTTGTAGTATTTGATATATGTTATTCAATCAAATTTGTAATATTTTTAAATTTTATAACCTTTTTCTAATTAAAAAAGGAGGGAGAATTAAAAAAATTATGATATATGTCATTACTGAAACTAATAACTTATAGATTATACCTTATAACATAAATTGTAAACGTTTGGTAAATATTATCACTTGTAACTGAAATAGATAAAATAAATTATTAGTTATAACAGAAATTGTAAATTTTTAATAAAATTTATAACTTATAATTAAAATTAATAACAAGAAGTTAAAAACTACTACCAATAAGCTCGTCAAACACCCATATATCAACTAAATTGGACAAGAAAATTGAACATTTTCTCAATTTTTCAAAGAAAAGAATGAAAACAGAAAAAAAAACTCACATGTACTATTTGACAATATAAAAAAATTAAATGCTTTGCATTTCATCTCCATCTATTTAATATTTAATATGATAGTGACAAATTTTACGATAATTACACTATAACTCATTTTTATTGAATGATTAAAAAACAAAAATATGATCTATATTATATAAAATACAATTATTTATTTGTTAAAAATATCATATAACATCACCTACGTAATACTCAAAAAAAAATATCTAATCATTTGCCCTATCCAAGGTATGAATGGTAACCTCATTATTGCTAGTCATTATGCTTCACTGCCATATAAATCAAGTAAGTTTTCGCTTTGACATTATTCTCTTTTAACTCTTGTTTGAATTGGAGGGTTAAGAGAGGAAGAGAGTATTTGACAAAGTTATTAAAAATAATTTTGAACTTCTTACTATTAATTTTAGTAATAAGATACTAACTTTTTCAAGCACTTATAATTTTTATTATTAGTTATAATTATTTTTTCTTCTATAATTTAACTAGTTTATTTACTAAATACTTATCATTTTTACTGCAATCTACAATTTATATAACTATTAATTTCAACAACGTTGAACACCACAAATGACTGCAGAAAAGAAACTAAAGTGAGAGTGAAAATGTGAGATCGATGCATGAACAAGAAAACATATATACAACTATCACAATTCCCAAACACCGCTTACGCGTTTAGTTCTTGAACTAGGTAAGAAAACATGAGAAGAGAATGAAATAAACCCGAGTATTCTTTATTTGGTTACCATGGAATATAATAAAGAACTAAAGGTCTGTTTTCGGATTCTCCATGGATTCTTACTATTTCCATGGATTCTTACTATTTCATAGTTTTTTTTGGGTCATAATATATTTTTCTTCTTTCTACTTTTATCTGCCACACCAAAACTGCCATTAGTCAGAGGGATTGGTATTGGGAGAAACTTACCCTTACCCCTAACTTCCAACTCTAGTCTCAGAAAAATTAAAAATAGTGATGGGTAAATTGGCAATTGATCAACCAGGGAATGAGAATAGATTGAGGTGGGGACTGGGGGGTATGAGCCTAAAGGTCTGTTTTCGGTTCGATCTGCATACAAATTAATTATTGATGAGTCTTATGGAAAAACGGATAGTGATAAAGCATGGGGGAAATTTAGAAAGTGAAAGCATTGCTGAGATATAAGACAGTGTTGTGGCTAACTAGGCACAACACTCTTGACCAATGTGTTGAAGGTGGAAAGGCACATAGCAGGGGAGACATCATGTCAAATATGCAGACATGGACACAACTCTTCATGCCATAAGGGACTGTTATATATGTTGCTAGGAATGTCTGGAAAGGAATTGTAACATACAGACAAGTGTTGTACAAAATTCAGATGAAGTTCACATAAATTCAGGTAAAAAAAAAAATCCATCGATCACTAGAGATTCTAAATGCACACACATAATTGCTGAATACACCCACTATGTACAACTATTTATGCATCTTGTACAAATATTTTTTATGCTCGTGGTCCACACCTAAAATGTTAGGCATGAGCACGATAACCTAATAGAAAAAACTATACAAATTTCTTGACAGATATCGATTATTTTCTTCTTATTGTCCTAACCCATCCACAAAAGAGAAAAAAGTGTTAAAAACTTACTTTCATTTCATTTTCTATCTTTTACCTCTTTTTTTCCTCTCCGCAAATCTGAGATCCAATTATAAGCCTAAAGAGACACAATAGTGGAACCCATAGTTCATAAATAATAATACACACACTACTAGTTCCAAGATAAGAATCTCTGCACAGTTTTTGAAGTTGTAATGGCAGAGAGAATGAATAGATAAAACCAAACAGGAAGTATCATGAACTTTTTATTCTCCAGATAAACTTAAGCCTACGCTACAAACAGCACTGAACAGACACAAAATAAATGTACTAGGGATAGGGTAATTACTTTTAGACTGAAGAATTTGAAGAACCACGAAAGTGCTGTTCTGTCTCAAGAAGAATTAACAATTTCTTCAAACCCTCTTCTCAGTCTGCTCTGGATTGACCAGCTCGAGAAGACAATATGATACCGACAATAAGGCCATAGAGTGCCAGGGCTTCAGCAAAGATGAGAATGAGGATCATTCCAACAAAAAGTTTCGGCTGCTGCGCATTAGCTCTACAAAACAAAACCAAAGATTCATAAGTTAAACAACACAATGGTAAAATAACCCACAAGAGTAGTCCAGCGGTTTAAGGCAGTCATTCGGCTGATTGCGGATGATTGTCGCTCAGGTATCAGCAGTTTAGCCAATACATGTGGTTTGCGGGTGATTGTAGACATCAGGAAGTTTACCCCTCAAGGGTGAGTCCCAAGAGCCCTATGTTGAGGGGTTTCCTCCATTTACAAAAAACATAAGAAATAAACACACAATGGTAAAAACTATGAGAGGTACAAAATGTGATTCTGTCACCAAAATGAGTTTGTTCCCTTCGTAAAGCATGTAAAGCGAAAAGATCTCAAAAGTGGGGGGAAAAACTACGACTGTAATAAGAATTGGCTTGGAACATTTGCCCATAGACCTCCTGGTCTAAACATTTCCAAACCAAACAGAACCCAAGTTCTGAGATAAACACTTGTTTCAAGATTGAGCCAAAGTAAATTTTAAGTTCTGGTGAAACCCCACACATATTTGATGCAAACAATATTGGCACAGTCATGAAGGAAAAGAAACAATCGTGGATTCAATATAATAAACAATGAATGTCTTACCTTTCCCTAAAAACATGAAGGTGGATAGTAGTATCTTAGGTCATTAGGTGGTCATGAAAGGCTTTAAGATACACTACCTTTATTACAAATTTACAACCACTGACTTTATTGATTCACACAACTCCCTATTAACTTTCTCTATGCCCAACCGGTAAATTTCAACCAATGTTCTCACATTACACATAACCCTTACTTCGATATGGATAGTGATGGATAACCACGTGTGCTAGATGCATAAGCAAAGAATGCGATAGAAGCTTTGCACAAATTAAGGGCAACATAGATCTAACAAGTACATCGAATAAGTACCAGCATTGACTACGAGTTCAAGCCGACATGTGCAGTGAGAAGGGGGATTTTCCCCTACCACTCTTTTCTTTCTTTTTGCACTGCAAAGTAATAATTTCTCAACAGAAACTGGTTCCCTCCAACTGGAAATCGATTTTATATGGATATTGTGGATCAATGCATATCTGTTCTTGAAAATTTGAAATTAATTCTGATATGACCATAGACTGACCACAGTAGATATATCTTTGTACAACCAATCTTTTTGTTAGCATTTCACCATGGTAACAATTAATAGGGATCCAAAACATTCTATCAACCAAGACAGTAAGAACAGATGGCACAACTCATTAATTGTCATTCGTCATGTACACTAAGATACATCTCTGTGTGCGCGTGCACGTGCACGCGAACGTGTGTGTGTATATATGTATATATAATGATGACGAGGACCACTACGAGTCAAGGGCAATTTAACCGTGCAGGGGCAAATTCCGGATGCTTGCAAACCAACCACAAGCAACAGGAATCAGGTAAGTTGGGCATTGCCAGCAGTGGGAGTTCACTTAAGCTGAGACGCATTGTTGTCGTGCTATAATTGTTTATGTATGCAATTTATTGGCATGTTGTTTTGCAATTATATTTAGAGAATCCCCTCAAGGTTACATATTAAGCTACAAGAGTCAGAACGGAAGGTTGACAGTTTTTCGCATAGTGCAGCAGATACAAATGAAGTATAGTTCACAACTTGAGGGGCAGAAAAAGGAAAAGATTGGAAGGTTTTCAATTGGCTAAATAATACTGAATCTCTTTGGCTATACCACCAGGCTACCTGGAAAGAAATCAAAGTTAGAGACAATGAGTGGAGTATTTATATAGCAAGAAAAAATCTGGCAAATTTAAAGTTTTTTGTATCCTTGGTCAATAAAGAACATGGATCACTGCATAGAAATTGTGGGTACAAACTAAGCCTCTGTTTGGTATCTCTAAAAATCAAAAAAGTCATAGAATCTCTAACAAGCCCACTACCTTTTTCTTGCCTCTTTTTCAAAAAAACTGAAGTCCATAAACATGCCAAACAAATTTTCTTTTGAATGAAATGACTATAATACCCGCAATTAAAAAGTCAACTCTACTCCCAAAAATCATAAAAGTCGTGCCATTATACCAAATACTATAATTTAAAAGCAAGAAATAAGAACATATTAGACATTTCAACAACAACAACAAAAAAAACTAATCTAAACAAATTATTCCAAAAAATCTCACTTTTTTCCTTCTTTTTTTTTCTAAAAAAGTTAAACCTCTTAAAAAGCCAAGCTTTTTAGACATTCCAAACGAGGCTAAAAGATGGCAGCAGGTACCCCCATGGGCCAATGTCTCCATACACGCCAACATCAATTCTCCACGTGTGACATCACCTTGTGTCACGGTGTGCCAAATACGTCATTTACGCAGCAGCGTAGTACCCCATTTCTTGTTGGTTAACACCAGTGATATGGTGGCGCGAGCAATACCCATAAGAATTAAGCGAGGTGTCGCTTGACAGCTCAAATGAGCATTTGAGTTGAGTTTTGCTTTGAGGAGCAAGCTCTAAA
>JAOTRH010204802.1:0-11107 GCA_034768845.1 Heliamphora exappendiculata | reverse complement strand
AACAGTTAGGGTGTCAAAGCATTTGATCAATTGGTGTTGACACACTTGATAAGTTTCAAGTATACTTTGCCTTAAGTATTTGCCTTAATTTTTATTTCTTTTTTGGCTAAGGTGTCAACTTTGATTGTTCAAAATGTGTTAACATTTTTATTTTGAAAATATAAAATATTATCCATTAAAAATATTTATTCTTAGAAAATTAATTATGAAAATCATTCATCAAAATCAAATTAAAAAACTCTTAGGCTAATAATATCAAATTCTGCCCCACAACCACCTATTTATAAGGATGGCTGTGTCCCTAGGGTTTTAATTTATGAGCTGCTGATTTAGTGCCCCGTCTAGATAGCCTTCTGGACGGAATAATTTTGTGTAAAATCGTTTGGACAAAAAATTTCTAGTTGAAAGCATTCGGACACTCGTTCAGACGGTTTCTGCCTTAAACTGTCCGGACGCCCTAGTTCCATTCGGACGCAATGTCTTTAACGCCCCTTTTTGTCCCCCTTTTCACTTTATGTCATTTTAAGCTCATTTCTCAACCATCTTGTCACTTTTGATGCAAACCCTAAAGCACTTATAAAATATATTAATAAACATAAATTTGAGGCTTAGCATAGTGTAATTTGTAGGATTTGATCGGCGTTTTTACACGCCGATAAAATGCATTCTTTGTTATGTGGACCTATTTTTATTTTCACAAATGTTTTTTGAAATAATAGTAAAAATTTGTTCCAAATCATTAATAAAAGCGTCAAATCTCGTAAAATTTCTAATGCTTTCAGTTGTCATTATTTCAAAACTGTCATCATTTCAAAACTCTTTCAAATTTGAAATAGTGATAAAAATATGATTTGCATTATTTAAAAAATAATAATAATTTTTCACATAACTAATACATTTATAATTAACTGAATTAACACTAAAAAGTGATGCAATTAATGATATTTAAATAAATAACATTTCATATAAGATAAATTGATAATTTTATCAGTAATTACATGACGTGTGATAAATAACATATTCTAGCGGTTGAAAAAAGTAATATAATCTCTTAATAACTTCTTGTTATGCAGAAAAGCTACCAAAATAGAAATAATAACTATGTTGGTCAAAAGGAGTAACTAAATTTGACACTAATTTGTAAGGTATAAAAAGAAAATAAAGTTACCGTATATATAAATCTTAAATTATTGGTAAATTAGTAATAGTATATTTTATTTTTATGTGATAAAATTAAAATTAGTAAAATAAATTTAGTGGGACTAATTATCTTATGAGGTCTCAAAATATGATTAATCATCTATTAATTCTAAGTTTTTTTACTTTTTTGGACTATTTTCATCATGTAGAATTTAAAAGGAAAAAATAATTGGTTAAAATTTAAAAATATTCATTAAAGACTAACAAAACTATTTTTCAGCTGAAAATAGTTATTTTTTTTCTTTTCTATTTTTTTACTTTTTTCATTTATCTTAAAAAGTAAAAAAAATTGACCCATAATTTTGAATACTGTACTAGATGACGTACTAGTTTTCTCATTGGTACGATACGTACTGGTATCGGTAAAATACCTAGTATAGCTTTCGATTCATTGGTGCAAAAAATAAATAAATAAATATATATATATATATATATATATATATTATTCAAGAATAAATAATTTAGTATAACATCAATATTTATTTAACATAATATTTTAATTAAACTCTAAAACCTCAATTCTATTTGTGCTAATTTTGTCCTGCACAGCTATTATGATAAAATTTAGTCCATTAGTATTAGCATTGGAGCCTTAGTTCGTTCAAACTTTCTCTTTTATTAACTGCATTCCCTCCAGAATTCAAGTTTATCGTGTTCTCAATTGTGTTCATATTCATCACTATATAAGTATTGGAGCTTTTCATATTGCACTAAATTCTGTTTATTATTCTCATTACGAGAGATCCTCTCTTTTCCATTGTTTGCCAAAACGACAAACTAGCAATATCAATTTGCTTGCAACTCTTTTTGCTTCTCTATATTTATTATGTTAATGGTGTTTCAAGCCTTGACTAAACTTTTTATATTTCTCGTACATTTCTTGTCAGTTTGATTTTCGCATTCATTTTCTTGGGTAGCATGGAAACAAAATGCGACCACAATGGAAATTGAAATCGACAAATTCAAGGCTAGGGGAGTAGAGAAATATCTCATATATATCTATTGTACAAAAGAGTATAAGTTAATTTGTTTTCATCCAAGGGCTCAAGATTATCTTTAAGCAATCGGATGGCTCTTCTTCTTCTTCTTCTTCTCATCTCTATAGCCACGGCCTCTCATCGATTCATACTCTCACACGCCTCTCTCACAGGGACTTTTCTATGATGCCCGATTGTGATTTTGGGCCATCATTCCCCAACTAATTTGGACCCTTGGATGACATTTGAAAACAATCTGAACCATTGATGCAAGTTTGAAAAAAATTAGATAGTTTTTGCACAACCCAAGATAGTTTTTTATTTTTTTGGCCAAAAATTAAAGACGCAACTTTTACCACTATATATGTCCATTTTTACCACTACGTATGAAAACTTCTACCATTGAATATCATAATTCTTACCACTACATATGACCAATGGGATTAATATTATTTCCGCCAAAACTAAAGACATATAACTTCTACCACTACATATGACCATTCTTACCACCATATATGAAAATTTCTACAATTCAATCTCTTAATTCTTACCATTACATATGACCAATGGCTAAACTTAATATTACAACTTTTACCACAATAAATCACAACTTTTATCACCATCTATTACAACTACATATCAACACTTTTATTACAAAGGTCAAAGTGAAAGCTATCAAGAGAGAAAAAAGACGTATTTGTACTATGGGTGACATTTGTATTATTAAAATAAAAGAGCTATCCAAAGAAATCTTATAAATAAAATAAAAATTACATATAATAATTCACTCATTAAATGTTACCATACCTACAAAAGAACACGAACACTTTTACTACTCTATGTGATCATAGCATGCCATGAATTAAAGCAAAGGTGTTAGTACAAATTTATTTTTACTAGTTAATGTGATTTTACCTATATCCAAATATGAACACTTTTACCACTCTATGTGATCCTCGGAAGCAAAGTGGTAAACCTAAGGTGGAAGAACAATTGTATTTCTACCACTCAATGTGACAAAACATACAACTTGACATAAGCACTTCTACCACTCCATGTGATCTTTGGAAGTGATGTGGTAAGCCAAAGATTGGTTTAAGAACAATTGTATTTCTACTACTCAATATGACAAGAATTACCACTAGAAATGAGGATTTTTACCACTCTATATGATCTATGGAAGCAATGTGGTAAGTCAAAGGTTGGTGTAAAAATAATTGGATAACTACCACTCAATTTGATCATAATTACCACTAAAGTTGGCCACTTCTACCACTAGATATGACAACTTCTACTACTGAATGTGACATTTGGATGCCATGTGGCAAGACTTTGGTCATAGGTCAATGGTGTTTCTATAACGATGTGTGACAAATTCTATCACTCAACATGACAATTTCTATAACTATATGTGACCCTTGGATGCCATGTGCCAACACTTGGTTCTAGGTAAAGTGTATTTCTACCACCATATATAACCACTTCTACCACTCAAGATGACAACTTCTACCACTATATATGACCCTATCATTCCATTTGCTAACACTTTCCTTCAACGTAAAGTGTATTTCTACCCTCATATGTGACAACTTCTACCACTCAACATGACAGCTTCTACCACTTTATGTGACCCTTGGATGCCATGGGATAACACTTTGGTCTTAGGTAAAGTGTACTTCCACCATCATATGTGATCACTTCTATCACTAAACATGACAACTTCTACCACTAGATATGACCATTGGATTCCATTTGCTAACACTTTGCTCTTAGCAAAAATGTATTTCTATCACCTTATGTGACCCATTCTACCATTCAGCATGATAACTTCTTCTACTATATGTGACCCATGAATGCCATGTGCAAATACTTTGGTCCTAAGTCAAGTGTATTTTTACTCCCATATGTGAACCTTTCTATCACCTAAGATGACAGCTTCTTCCACTATATGTGACCCATGAATGCCATGTGCAAACACTTTGGTCCTAGGTCAACTGGATTTCTACCACAATGTGTGACCACTTCTAGCACTCAGCATTACAAGTTCTACCGCTATATATGACCCTTAGATGCCATTTGCTAACACTTTGGCCATATATCAAGAGTATTTCTACCCCTATATATGACAACTTCTACAATCCAACATGATAATTTGTACCACTGGATGTGACCATTAGGTGCCATGTGGAATGTATGAGGTTGTAGGTCAATGTTGTTTCTGCCACTCAAAGTGACCACATCTACCACTAATTATAATAACTTCTACCACTAGATGTGACATTTGGAAGCCATGTGGTAAAACTTATGTCATTGGTCAAGTGCATTTCTGCCATAATATGAGACCACTTCTACCACTAAAGATGCCAACTTCTATCATTAGATGTGACAATTGTATGCCATGAGCTACCAATTTGGTCATAGGTCATGGGTATTTCAACCACTATATGTGACCACTTCTACGACTATGTATAACAAGTTCTACCACTAGAGATGACCCTTGGATGCCTTGTGCTAAGTTTTAGTTCTTATGTCAAGAGTGTTTCTACCACAAAATGTACCACTTCTACCACTACTTATGACAAGTTCTACCACTAGAGATGACCCTTGGATGCTGTGTGCTAAGTTTTAGTTCTTATGTCAAGGTTGTTTCTACCACAATATGTGACTACTTCTACCACTACTTATGACAAGTTCTACCACTAAAGATGACCCTTGGATGCCTTGTGCTAACTTTTAGTTCTTATGTCAAGTGTGTTTTTACCACCTAATGTCACCACCTCTACCATTACTTATGACAAGTTCTACCACTAGGAATGACCATTTGATGTCATGTGCTAACACTTTTGTCATAGGTCAAGCGTGTTTCTACCACTTAATGTGACCACTTCTACCACAATGTACGACAAATTCTGCCACAAAATGTGATACTTAGATGCCATGTGGTAAAACTTATGTCATTGGTCAAGTGTATTTCCACCACCGTATGTGGCCACTTCCATAACCGAAGATGTAAATTTCTACCATTAGATGTGACCCTTGGATGCCATATAATAGAACTTTGGGCGTAGGTCAAGTGTATTTCTACCACTTAATGTGACAACTTTTACCACAAAGTATGATAAGTTCTACCACCGCATATGTTAAGAGTGTTCTACCACCTAATGTCACCACCAGTGGCGGAGCTAAAGAGGAGCCAGGGGAGTCACGTGCCCCTAATGTCACCACTGCATATATGTATACATGTATTTAAAAAAAATTATAATTAGCATGTTGTGACCCCTCTGAGGGAGAGAGCGGCTGACTTCTAACCCTAATGAGCGAGTAGCGACTGAGACTCTGAGAGATGGGGCACCGGTGAGACCAGAGTGAGTGAGAGCAACATTGAGCGTTACTGCGTGAGGCACCGACGAGCGACAACAACGAGGCCAAGGCGTCGACGGCGAGATGAGGCGACGACTGACGAGGCGAGTCAGACGACGACGGCGACTGGTGACGTGACGACGACAGCGAGGTACAGCTACTCATCTCTATCCTCTTCATGTCTTCCATGTCCCACAGGCCACAAGGCCCGCAACCCTCTCCTCTCGCTCTCTGTGTGTGTGTGAGAGATAGAAAATGAAATCTGTGTTGGGAAGAGCTCGAGGAGATGAAGAAATGTAAAATGTCAAAACATGGGTAATTTGGTATTGAAATGGGGGAAAACTGTTTGGACGTGGGTTGTTGGAATAGTTTTTTTTTTTTACATTGTCTTTACATTAAGAAGAATTTATAGTAGGAAAATTGTAAAAAAATTGTTTGTCAGGGGTAATCTAGGTAGACTAAAAATGTGAGTTGACTTCACTTACTAAGTTCATAGAAATCATAGCAAATGGAATGTTCACTTTTATAATAGTAATAGATTAGAATAACTTAAAAGAAAAAATACATTTACATATGCTAAAAATGTGACTTGATTCACTTATAAGTTCACACCTGATTATTTAATGTGTTGTTATAATAGTATTATTCACATGCTCTTATTGTTGGTTATTTGAGATTTGTTGTTGTTATTATTGTTATTGTTAGCTATGATCTGTAAGCCAATGACTTGTGATTTGTGATATTTGAAATTTGAGATTTGAGACTTTAGATTGGAGATAAATTATTTATTTGAGATCTGAGTTAAATTATTTATTTGAGATGGGTGATAAGTGGATGAACGATAGTTTGGTGGTTTACATAGAGAGAGATGTTTTTGATAGAGTTAGCAATGATACTGTTATGAAAAATTTTCAAAATATGAAAACCCGTCGCAGTCAAATGTAACAAAAGAAAAGGTAAGAATGCATATTTTAATTTTTTGCTTATCATGAATATTTATATTTTTGTGCCCCATTCGAATTAGATTCCTGGCTCTGCCACTGGTCACCACTTCTACCACAACTTATGACAAGTTCTACCACTAGAGATGACCCTTCGTAGACTTTGCTAACACTATGGTCATAGATTAAGTGTGTTTATACCACCTAATGTGACCACTTCGATCACAATGTATGACAAATTCTACTACAAAATGTGAAACTTGGATGCCATGTGGTAAAACTTATGTCATAGGTCAAGTGTATTTCCACCACCGTATGTGACCACTTCCACGACCAAAGATGTAAATTTCTACCACTAGGTGTGACCTTTGGGTGCCATGTGATAAAACTTTAGTAATAGGTCAATGGTGTTTCTACCACCGTATGTGACCACTTCTACCACTAAGGATGATAACTTCTACCACTTGATATAATCCTTGGATGCCATGTGCAAAGTTTTAGGTCTTATGTCAAGTATGTTTCTAATACCAAATGTAAATACATCTTCCACCAAACTTGAGAAGTCCTACCACTGGATATAACCCTTGAATGCCTTGTGGTAAAACTTTGGTCATAGGTCAAGTGTGTTTCTGCCACCACATGTGATCACTTTTACCACCATGTATGACAAATTCTCCCACAAAATGTGTATTTGGATGCCATGTGGTAAACCTAACGTCATAGGTCAAGTGTATTTTACTACCTAATGTGACCACTTCTACCACAATGTATGTCAAATTTTACCACAAAATGTGATACTTGGATACCATGTGGTAAAACTTATGTCATAAGTCAAGTGTATTTCCACAACCATATGCGACCACTTCCACGATCAAAGATGTAAATTTCTACTAGTAGATGCGACCCTTGGATACCATGTGATAAAATTTTGGTCGTAGGTCAAGCGTATTTCTACCACCTAATGTGACCACTTCTACCACAAAGTATGACAAGTTCTACCACTAGATATGACCATTGAATGCCATGTGCTAAGTTTTAGGTCATATGTCAAGTGTGTTTATACCACCATATTGACCACTTCTACCACTAAGTATGATAGCTTCTACCACTTGATATGACACTTGGATGCCTTGTGGCAAAACATATGTTATAGGTCAAGAGTATTTCTATCACCGTATGTGGCCACTTCTACCACTAAAGATGTTAACTTCTACCACTAGATATAACCCTTGGATGCCATGTGCTAAGTTTTAGGTCTTATATCAAGTGTGTTTCTACCACCAAATGTGACCACTTCTACCACCAAACATGAGAAGTTCTACTACTAGATATGACCCTTGAATGCCTTGTGATAAAAATTTAGTTATAGGTCAAGTGCGTTTCTACCACCAAATGTGACCACTTCTACCCCTATATATGACAAGTTCTACCATAAAATGTGATACTTGGATGCCATGTGGTAAAACTTAGGCCATAGGTCAAGTAAATTTCCACCATCGTATGTGACCAGTTCCAACCCCAAAAATGAGAAGTATTTTGGGGTGGCGCTCAACCTGCGCTTGAGCGCGCGTTGGGCGTGATTTCTAGAGAGGTTTTGGGGTGCCAAACTTTTCTTTGCTCTTGCGACGGTATTTCAATCGTTACAATTTTTTGGGTGCCAAACTATTAAAAAAGAGTATGTTGAGGGTTGCGCTTGAGCGCCCGTTGGGCGTGATTTCCAGAGAAGTTTTGGGGTGCCAGACTCTTCTTTGTTCTTGCGACGGTATTTCAATCGTCACAACTTCTTGGGTTGAAAAAACTATTAGTGATGGAAAAATGCCGTCGCAAAAACTATTAGCGACGAAAAATTTCAAAAAAGTGTATGTTGAGGGTTGCGCTTGAGCGCACGTTGGGCGTGATTTCCAGAGAAGTTTTGGGGTGCCAGACTCTTCTTTGTTCTTGAGACGGTATTTCAATCGACACAACTTCTTGAGTTGCAAAAACTATTAGCGATGGAAAAATACCGTCGCAAAAACTATTAGCGACGAAAACTTTTACATGTGGAGGAACGAGTATGCTTGGGGTGGCGCTCAACCCGCGCTTGAGCGCGCGTTGGGCGTGATTTCTAGAGAGGTTTTGGGGTGCCAGACTCTTCTTTGGTCTTGCGACTGCATTTTAATCGTCACAACTTTTTGGATCGCAAAAACTATTAGCGATGAAAAATACCATTACAAAAAACTATTGGTGACGAAAAATTTCACATGTGGAGGATAGAGGCTCTTTCACCAAAATAAGTTAATTTTATAACTTAGTTAACAAATTAGAGATTTTTAAACTAATCCCCATTGTACGTAAAAGCGTATTTAGTAAATACGCTTTCTTTGCAAAATATATTTTTTAAACTGTCAACTCTAAAAACGTGTTTACTAAATACATTTTTTTTACAAAAATATTTTTACACTAAAAACGTTGTTAGCAATAACATTTTTATATATTTACATTAAAAACGTATTTACCAAAAACGTTTTCTTTAAAAATGAAACAAATCCAAAAAGACACGGAAATGTGTTTACCTGAAAAAACCTTAATGAAAAATATATTTACATGAAAAGTGTTTTTTTTTTAGTTTTCGAATGTATTTTCATAATTAAATCCATTTATTACTTAGAACTCATTGAGTTTCTTAATTGTAAAAAAATTAGATTGATTTAATAACTGTAACTAATTGATTGAATAAACGGATTTGATCATAAAAAAATATTTAAAAATTAAATCAAAAATATAAATAAAGTTTAACTCGGTGGAGTTGAACTTGTTAAACATATGAAAGTATCACATACAAACTCATCCATAAAGAAAACACTAATATGCATTGATTTGATAACTGTAAAATGCACAATGAAAAACACATTTACATGAAGTGTGTTTTCTTTAATTGTCCAATATATTTTTATAATTGAATTCATTTATTGCGTAGAATTCATCGAGTTTCTTATTTGTAAAAAAAAGATTAGATTGATTTGATAACTGTAGTTAAGTGATTGAATAACATTTGCTTAATTTTTTTTTAAATTATTACTTTTATTTATATTGTTTATAAAAGAACATAAAATTTAACTCTTTAAGATCGTACTTATTAAAAATATGAACAAATTACATACTAATACTCATTCTTTAAGAAAAACGTGTTTAACAAAAACGCTTTATTTGAAACCAATTAAAAACGTATTTGCTAAAAATATTTTATGTATTAAACTAAAAAACATATTTAGCAAACATGCTTTATGTATTAAACATAAAAACGTGCTTAACAAAAACGCTTTATTTGAAACCAATTAAAAACGTGTTTCTTAAAAACGTTTTATGTATTAAACTAAAAAACGTGTTTAGCAAACACGTTTTATGTATTAAACATAAAAACGTGTTTGTTAAACACGTTTTCATGTTGTTATTTATTCTTCAGTTTATATGGAGATTCAGTTTATATGTATTAAACATAAAAATTCCTATTCCTGCTGAGGGTGGCCCGCAATCTGGGCTTAAGTGCGCGTTGCTGCGATTTCCAAAGAGCATTGGTGCCAGACTCTTATTTTCTCTTGCGATGGTATTTTAATCGTCACAATTTCTTGGGTCTCAAAAACTGTTAGAGATGGAAAAATGCAGTCACAAAAACTATTAGCGACGGAAAGACTTCTACCACTCACCATGACAACTTCTACCACCAAATATGACACTTTGATGCCACGTGGTAAGATTTTGATCATATATGAAGTGTATTTCTACCACCATATATGACCACTTCTACAACTAAATATGACAATTTCTACAACTAAACAAGACCCCTTCTACAACTAAACAAGACCCCTTCTACAACTAAACAAGACCCTTGCATGACATGAGCAAACACTTTGGTCATATGTCAAGTGTGGTTCTACCACCACATGTGACCACTTCTACAACTAAACATGACAACTTTTACAACTAAACATGACACTTGCATGACATGAGCAAACACTTGGTCATATATCAAGTGTGGTTCTACTACCACATGTGACAACTTCTACCACTCAACATGACAACTTCTACCACCAAATGTGATACTTTGATACCATGTGGTAAGACTTTGGTCATATGTAAAGTGTGTTTCTACCACCATATGTGACTACTTCTACAACTAAACATGACCCTTACATGACATGAGCAAACACATTGGTCATATGTCAAGTGTGGTTCTACCACCACATGTGATAACTTCTATCACTCAACATGATAACTTCTACCACCAAATGTGACACTTTGATGCCATGTGGTAAGACTTTGGTCATATGTGTAGTGTGTTTCTACCACCATATGTGACCACTTCTACAACAAAACATAACAACTTTTACAACTAAACATGACCCTTGCATGACATGAGCAAACACTTTGGTCATATGTCAAGTGTGGTTCTACCACCTCATGTGACCACTTCTACAACTAAACATGATAATTTTTACAACTAAACATGACACTTGCATGACATGAGCAAACACTTTGGTCATATGTCAAGTGTGGTTCTACCACTACATGTGATAACTTCTACCACTCAACATGACAACTTCTACCACCAAATGTGACACTTTGATGCCATGTGGTAAGACTTTGGTCATA